>BQKZ01004164.1:30281-43109 GCA_036244855.1 Temnopleurus reevesii
GTGTGTGTGTGTGTGTGTGTGTGTGTGTGTGTGTGTGTGCGTGTGTGTTAAAATCTGAAATGGTCCGATTAGTTGTGTATGAATAAACGCACAAAAAGTGGAAAATATAAATGTTCAAAAGTTTTAGGATGATAATCGACAAGCGAATGAACAATATTTTAAATTAAACGCATATTTACTTTTAAAGCCATTTTCGATATGTGACTAGTCTCTCTTCTTCCAATCTGGGAGGAGCAAACAGCATAAATAAAACAACAACAACAACAAAAGCACACTAAATCACACTTGTGTACAAGAGGAGCATTTTCAAAAATGATTTCAAAAAGTTTCAGTACTAGGAGCTTACAAAAAGGCCATACGGAATAATAATAACAATAATAATGGACGGCTCTTATATAGCATTTATCAACTCTTCATTAGAATTCCCTAAGCGCGCTACAATTGCAGCACTATTGCCCTGGCTTTAGCAATGCAGCTATTAGGTGCATAAGCTTTCTCAAGGAATAGATTCCTACCAGGTACCCATTCATCTCACGTGGGTTGAGTGCAGCACAATGTGGATGAATTTCTTGCTGATGGAAATTAACGCCATGGGTGGGATTCGAACCTAGAGTCAGAACCACTATACCACGGCGCTTCCATAATTATGCTTGTCAAATTGCAAATTGTGCAAATTGAGCAAAAATCTAACTATCTCTTAATAATATGCGTTTTGTGGAAAGCAGAAATGAGCAGATGCATTAGAAAAGAAGAGAATGTTAATCTTTCCGACGCTTATATCGAAATGTATGAATAAATCATTCTATTCAATTATGGAGGTAATCAAGGACCATTAAAGTAGAAAAGGGAGATTGATAATACATTGGGGCAATATGATTAATTAGGAGAAAAAAGTTTTATGAGGAACAAATGCAGACTTCATGAGCAACCGTGTTGCTAATAATACTTTAGAAGAAGAAATTCCTCGAAAACTAAATCTCAATCGGACGATGAAATGAACATCAACAAAGTTTGACAGATAAGAAACATGTTAGAAGATTGAGAGCTCTGAAGGGATAAATGAAGAACGAAAAGACAAATCCGGCTAAGCAGTGACCGGGAACGACTTCCGAATAATTGGTCGACGTTTCACAGTTATGGTGCGACAATTAAGCACAATAGGGATGCAATGGTGATGAGCGGTAGTGAGGAGGAGGATAGCTGCCCAGAACCACTACCTACGTCAGTAAAACCTATCAGCTCGCTGTCGTAGTCATTATCCAGCCTTCTGATTGGTTAATGGCCCCACGACGTAGTCGACGTAGTATGATATGTTTGCATACAGCAAGCGTCGCTAAACATAAATTACTTGGTGCTTTTCTATATACACATACATATATAAATATATATATTTAAAAGTTTCCTGTACTACCAGAGTATGGTGTATTGACGATCGAGGCATTATTAGTGTTGCTTAAAATAGGTTGTCCCGAGTCTAAATGCAAGAGATCGCGCTCTCTGACGCAAGAACTTTCCTGCTTGCAACAAAACAACCCAATTCAATACTTCGGAATATCATCATATCTCCTTGCTGATATTTTGAGCGTGGTCCGCGTTTTGTTCTAAATCGGATGTTTTTGACCCATTTGCAAAAAAAGTTAAGAGAAGGAGAGACAAAGAGGGAGTGGGAGAGAGGGAGTTTAACAGTTACTTTTATCGTTCTCCCCTTTAATTGTCAAGTCAGGAAAATGTCCCGATGAACCATCAACCCTCTCTTAAAATTTAGAGTTTATTTTTGGAAAGTTCCAGATGTTTTTTTCTTCTCCACTTATTTTCGTATAAAGATTCTGTCAGGTCTAAACAAAGTTTTTGATATGATCTCTAATGTAAAACCTGTGGGCGATTTACTATTTCACAACAAGCCATGTTTTTCTGAAACTCAAAATACCTCCACCCCCTCATAGTTTTAAATTCAGTACTAAATTAGGAAATAAAAACAAGGCCGTTATGTAAGTTCGTTTGATAATGCCTACGGGCCAGAAGTCCCTTGTGGTCCTTTAACTGTCATCAAAACCTTGTCTGAAGTAAACACTTGTGGAGAAAAAAAAACCTTCCAAACCCAAGGCAAGAAAAAAAACATCCCGCTTACTTCACTTGTTGATGATATCCATCACATCTATAAACAAGTAACTGGATATCAAGTTAACCTCATCAACACACGCAATTCCTAGAAACATCTCTGTTATGTCCATGTCAACGTTTTTTCTTGAATTATGACATTTGATTAATGAAAATAACCAAATTATCTCAAAATATCAGCAGTTAAACTGTCAAAATCAAAACAAATCAAAATACTACTTTCACATCTACCGTAGACAGTGTACAAAGCGGAAGGCACCAAAGTAAGGAAATTTGTTTGTCTCTCTACATTTCCCTTAAATTCTTTACATTTTCATGACGCAACCATCTGATTTGTGAAATATTGTACGGTTATTTTACTCTTTAGTTTTAATGTAAAAAAGAATAAATAAATGAACAAAAATAAACACCGGAACCACGATTCTGGTATTTCATATTTTCCTTTGTTATGTCAAATCTTGCTAATTTCGTCATATCTGTCACATTGATCGACAAGGTCGAAAATAGAAAGCGTGCTGCTTTCACGCACAGAACAATGGATATAAATTGATGACGTCAGTAGATGAATCACTGATGAAGGCATGACCTTTAACCTTTAACTACCACCTATTTAATCTGCCACCAGCATGACCAGCTTGCTCCCACTGCAAACTACAGGCCGCGGGATGTCGAAGCATTATAGAAGTGTGATTGGAAAAGAGTATTGACCGCCAAAGGAAACATGGTATCGTTTGAGCTCTTTATTGTATGTTCGATGAAGGGAGCGCTAATGCTCGTCGATTTGTGGTTTAAGGATACCTCTCAATATGGTGACAGGGCTAGCGCAATCAATCATTACACTTAATGTCGTTTCATTGAGCCGTCGTTCTTAAACATGAGTTAGATTTGTCTTTTCTTGGTTGCTTATTATACGGTTTTAATTTGATAAACCATTTCTTTCACAGTAAAAATTGAAAAAAAAATAGAAAGATTAAAGACTTATTTGAAGAAAGAGAAAATCAAGGATGCAAACTGCAAAACAAATATTTTGGTAAATTGACATCCAAAACATACACTCTGTTTTCCGGATATTTTGAAAAGTATGGAGCAATCGGGGTGCTTTATTCTGCTTGTATATAGGAATGACAGTGGTCATCAACCCACTAAAAATTCAACATCGACTTGTTGTGTATGATTTCCCATTTAATTTCATTTGATATCAAGCAAGACTAATAAAGTAATTAAAACAGTTGAATCCAACAATCGATACAAACGTTAAACGTTGAAAGAATTGATGTATGATAACTAATGCAATCAGCATAAGTTGGAAAATATACAGAATTGGAAATAGAGAAGTCTAACTAACAGTATATCTTGTGAATCGCGGGTCACTAAAATAATTTATGATTCTGAACACCAGAAAAGTATTAAAACAATTCCACTTCTGAATCTTGTTATCTGAAATACATTTCGTTTTAAAAGCAAGCCATTTTACGTTTGTGTCATAAAACCTCCTATCCAAATATTATTATAATCAAACTTGAACTTCAGATTGAACTTCGTTGGACAGCTATTTTACTCTTTTAAGGATTGCCACTGTCAAACTTTGGATGAACCTTCTATGAAAACGTCCCGGTTACGTTAAATTATGTTTTTAAAAAGAAATTTGGATATATTGCTACTTATTTCGATTGGGTGCATGCTAGCCTTACTCAGTTATGTTCTTACGCGTTTTGCATCTTTGTCATTATAAATTAGTTGGTATTTTTGGTATTCATCTGGATTTCTACGAATGGGAACTTTGTAAGTTTTGCTTTTATCTAAACTTCTCCGGATACCCGTTTCCTGTGGATGTGAGGGGATGTTTGTTTGTTTGTTTGTTTGTTTGAGAGGATTTCCGGGAAAGAAAGCTTCCTTTTTTTTTGACATAAGAATATTATTTGAATTTCCTGTGTATGACATTGAATGTAAGGCCATACACCCCTTTCACACGAATCATGCTCTATCCATGCACCCACCATTGAATAAAAGGCATCGTGCGTCATGCATGCGTGTTGGATGTAAATCCTCTCTTTACGAACAGAGAATCACCACTTCGACCAGCTTTGTCGTCTTTCCGTGGGGAGGCGTAGCTAAAAGCGAGGAGATTAGCTATGACGTAGACCTTCTGGTTTCCATGGTAACGCAGATAATACGTGAAGGAGTGTGTGAATGTAATTACAATTCTATCATACTAGATACCCAGGCACGTAGCTGTGAGATGGACGTCTTTTCTTCGTCTCCACGTGGTCGCTGCGATCCTGCATGTACAAGCATCTCAACATCTCTCTTCCTGTCTCGACCGCTTCCTTCCATCATCGGGCCTCTCAGTTGTTTTGATTTCTTTCCTCTTCTCTCACACTTTCTCTCTTTTTCTCTCTTTCTTTCATTCCCTATCATTTTATTTCTATCTCTCTATTTCTTTCTCTCTGACTCTTTCCTCTTTTTCCATTTACTTATTTTCCCTTTCTCCACATCTCTCCTTGTTTCTCCTCCGTCTCTCCCTCCTTTTTAAAATCTCTCTCTCTCCTTTCTCTCTATGTCTCTCTCATTCTCTCTCTCCCCACCCCTCTCTCTCTCTCTCTCTCTGATGTCTTGCTTTTATTATCATTTTCCTTCCTTTTCTCCGATCTCTAAACCATCTTTGGTCTTCATCCTCACATCTCCAGAAGGTCCTTGATCTTCATGCCATCTCGGAATTATCACATCATCCATTCACTCTTTCTCTGTTTCTAGTTTTCTCTTTATATCCATCTCTTTTATATCATCATCATTGGCAAATATTATTGCACCCTTTGTTATTTATATTATCTTCTGCATCTCCTGTCTTATGTCTCTCTTTCCTCATACATTGTCAGAAGTGTTCTTCATTGCGAATTGATAGCATCCCAAACTGTCAATCGCCGTTTCTCTCCCTGCTTCCTCTCTCTCTCTCTCCCTTTCTCTCTCTCTCTCTCTCTCTCCCTCTCTCTTTCTCCCTCCCTCTCTCTCTCCCCTCTCTCTCACCCTCTCTCTCTCTCTCTCTCCCTCACTCTCTATATCTATCTTTATCTAGCTCTCCTACTCTCCATCTCTACCACCCCCTCTCTCTCCTTCTTCTACTTTCTCTAGCTCGAGCCTTGTTTCATCTTCTTTTGAAATTTCTATTTGTTTCTATTTACTCATTATTATCATTGTCTTGTAATTATTTTCTTGTTCCATTGCTCCCTTAATTTTTTAACAACCTTCTCATTGTTATCTCATAATTCTCTCACTATCTATCTTTCCCTCTTTCCATTTCCACATTTTGCTGATGTCGTTTTTTCCACTACCTCTTCAACAATATCTTTATTTTTATATCATTCTTATAAATACATGTCTATGTATATGATTGAATCTTCATAGGATCTGAAAAATAAAATGATTTGATTTGATTTGATTTGAATCACATGCGTCCCACTCTCTCTTTCTCACCCTCTTTATCTTTACATTTTCCTTATTTGTATTTATTTCTGCCTCACAAGGTTAAAAGGGGAGTCCCATACAAAGTAACTTTATTTCAACAGGAGAAAAATAAGTTGAACAGTACAAAGCTTGAAGAAAACCGTACAACACCTAATAAGAAAGTTACGACATTTTTACTGAAAACACAAATGTCAATGATGGCCCATAAACCATTTATTTTGTTCTACAAAATATTGCTTCTTTAGGATGAAATTATCATTTCCTCAGAACTTTAACCAGAACATTTTGATGATATATGCATCTGCCTCTTCNCTTCCCATTCTCAGAATTGGATGAAAATTTAAGAATTTAATTGTTGTGTATATCTCTATATTATTCTATTGTCAAATCTTGGAAATAACTTTGTATGTCTTTGATAACGAGCAAAAAAATGCTATAACCAAGAGAGGGCGCTAAATATGATTTAACGGTAAAATTCAAATTTTCAAAAGAATCAGTTCGTAAGAAAATGTGCTATGGTCTAAAAATTTGTATAAGAATTACATGTCATGATAAATACCCCCAAAATTCACATTTCTTCATCTTTACCAAAACTGTACTTGGGCTTCAACCCATTCAGGATATCATGCTTTAACCCACTCAGGACTAGCATTATTTTACAACAAACTCAATCACTATATCCTTTCCTAAATTGTTGACATCACAATTTTCAAATTCCCTTTTACATTTCATAAAAATACAAATATAATTTTACCGTATTGGCTCTTCATTGCAAAAAGGGTTAAAGGTTATAATTTGCCAATTAATGACAAACTTAGCGATTATGTTTATTAAAAAAAAGATTCTACTTATAACGGCAAATTCTGGCACAAAAGTAATGATTATATTTTGTGTAGAATGTTTGTTCTTTCTGCTTACGCATCTCATATGTTTCAAGAGCATTGAAACAAAAGTTATTGAGTCAAAACATGAAATGTGTTCAACCATCCTGGAAGGGTTAGGGGGCACCACCCCCTGCTAGCACCCCTGGATACGCCATCACGCCGCCCTCTCCCCCTGCCATGCTTGCCCTCCAGCTCAAGCCAAGGGCGCTCATGATCAGCACAATGTATTCCTTATTGAGACATCGTTTGCGTCAATGTCTCTGGTTGCTATGGTAACGTGATGCAAGGGTTATGAGAAGTGCCCTCTTACCATCTGTACAACAAGATGAGCTTATTACAATCACCGACAAATCACGCAATCTGCCTCCAACAATACAACATTTTTAGTCTTCGCTTTCCACCACATGCGACATGGTAAATATTTACAAAAAATGACGGTGTATAAAGACATGGGATGGAAGGTAATCTATTTGCTATTCCGTATTATTATCATTTACCGAAGGTTCTTTTTCCAAAGGCATGTAGCTACAAATAAACAAATTCTTGATTTTTAGGTTTTCCGGGGTTGATCTATTTCGATGTATTTTTCTCAATGACATTTATCAAATGAACTTGATAATATTTGCTCTTCAGAACCAAAATATTTAATAATAATAATACAAGTATTACCTTATAAAATTGTATTTGTTATCATTCCCTGCTGCTTAAAAATATCGAGTAATGACGTAGTCGACCTACCTTTCAAACTTTTACTAAACCGGGATATCTTTCCCAATTAGGTCAACTTTTGATTAAAGCAGACCAATGATCAACCAACCTTTAGGAAAATAATTGAAGACATCTTGTTTTGACATTTTGATGATATTTTGGGGATTTAGGGGAAAAATAAACCAGCTATTGCATCGGGTCACACAACTTTTAATCAGAAGTTGTTTTATTCTACTCTCAGCCACATTGATGCATATAAAACAAATAAATACAAAACGCTGCTTAAAAAGAACTACACCAAGCTACGTTAGGAATTATTTTTAATCATGATATATAATTGTTATTCAATAATATATATCTTTTATTTCATGATAATGATAGATAATGAAACATTTCTTTATATCGCATTACATTTTAAGCAAGAAAAATAGAGACTTGGTGTAATTCTATTCATTAAAACGCATCAACTCGTTTCGGGGCTCTGCTAAAGTTAGGGTAATGAATTTTGATTAAGCGATTAAATGGGAAAAGAAAATATCAGTAAGAGTCACTGTAGAATGAACAGTATCCAGCATAATATAAGGTATAATTATTATTACCCTTGAGTTAGCCAGACCTTTGTCAGGAGTGGTTGGCACAGATGAACATCATGATGGACAGGAGTAACTGGATGATTCACGCTACGTCTCGGAAGCATAGCCAACCTGCGAGGTGTTTCACCAAGTTACGACGAAAGACTTTAAGAACGACTTTACGCAAGTCTGGTACCAGTTCTTGTGCTGAATGATCGAGATTCTTACGCGTATTACACTCGTTAACGCACTCTAATTGTTTTAAAGTCGTACGTAACTTTAAAAACGATTTGGTGAAACACCGCCAAAGAGCCTGTTGCATAAAACTTTTTTTGCCACAGGTACCTCCCGCAAAGAGCAATTTTGCTACACAGGGAAAACTCGGGAGTAAAGTTTGCTATAGAGTTTCATGCACGCACCGAGGATTTTGATACCGGGGGAGGGGGGGGGGGGGNGTAAAGGACTCAACTTGCATAAGAATCGTGTTAAATAGAGGTGATTTGGGACAAGAATATTGCTTATGTTTCTTAAGATTATAGCCTGCCATTCTTCAGAATTTGTTCTTTTTAAAACAATTTCGGTTTGTAGTTTTTGTTTAGTATATAGTTAATAAAAAAAAGGAAATTACATTCATATCCTGATTAAATAGAATTCAGGTTCTCCATGTTTCTTTGTTTTTTGTTTTTTGTTTTAATTTTATTTTACTTATCCATTTATTGTGCGTATCACCGAGTTTCCATTAACATATAATGATGAACTTCCCAAAACCCCAAAGACACTTTTTTATATGAGGTTCAATCTCTAACAGCATATTTTAGTGAAAAATATTCATTGACGTTTTACTGACGCATGGAAATAAAAAATTGTTATTGAACGAGAACAAATTTAGCATTAAAATAGATTAAAAAATATAATTGAAAGAGAACATACAATTTTGCTATCAAAAGAGAACATACAAACTTTCCAATTAAAAGAGAACATACAAATTAGTTTTTTTTTTTGTCGAATGATATTTGAATTTGTAATGTGTTTTCATATTCATCTTTATTAATGGTTTCTTTTGCTGCTCTAACATATGTATGCATTTTATTGCTGTTGTTGCTACATTTTTTCATGTAGAGATGTATGCATGTTTATTGTACACAGGGCGTGCTTGAAGAGCAGTTTTTACAACTGAACGCTCCTATACCCTGTTTTTAAAGAAGACTATAATAATAATAATAATTTTTGAAAGAGAACATAGCATACGAATTCTTTAAAAGAGAATGATATACATATATATTGTTAAAAGAAAGAATGAAATCTAATAATTTTCAGAGTTAATACCATCTATGCAGTTTACTTGCGGTATGTGAAAAAGATCGTTTTTTACTTTCAGTTTTTGGTTTAGGCAGAAAAAGGCGGTTTGTAGCAATGTACCGAGTAGGGTAAATGGTTTGACGATAGGTTATGAGTTTTGTAAGGTAGGCCTTTCTCTACCTAAAACAAAAACTGAAAATAAAAAACGATCTTTTTCATATACCGCAAGTAAACTGTACAATGCACTGCCTTTACACATCCAAACATCCCCTTCCCTCCGTATTTTCAAAAAACGTCCCCAACAATATCAGACTCCTTAATCAAATCTTATGCCACTCCAAACCCCAATTCATCCGTTTCGCGCATCTTAGGATACTTTTGATAATTTATTTTTTAAGTGTTTTAACTATTTATTTATTTCTTTGATTTAATCTATGTTCTTAAGTTTGTATTATTCTTTGTGTGCAATTGTATGTACCCTATCCATTTGTTTTTATATCATCTATTATGTTTTTCTGTGTTATGTTATGTATTTTATGTTTTGGCAGGGCTCTCTTGAAAAGCAGGCCATGCGCGGCTTGAACGAGACCACTCTGTCTTGTGAAGAAGACTTGAATAAAGAAAAAAATAAATAAATAATAAGAATATGCAAACAATTTTGTAAAAAGTGTTTATACATTATAAAACACTTGGTATATAAAGTGTAATGACTTTCAAATTATTGAAGAACATGCACTACATCTATCATGTAACTTAAAACGGAAAATGTATATAACTAATCCTTCGAATGCTATTTCACAGTGGAAAAGAGTTAAGGTAACTTGGCAAAAGTAGTTTCACTCTTCTCTTCACTCGGATAAGAGTGAAACAATACTTATTATAGAGTGGTTTTTGTTCAATTTTGCGAGTATCATGTGTAGTTTGAATGTTCTCTCGTAGACAACGAGCAAAGAAATCAATAAATTTGCTAGTTTCAAATGTTTTATATCTTCAGACAATTATTAAGCAGTCGGTGGATTGAGTACAGATTCTAATAAAGCCACGAGAATCATAATGTTAAAGGGGAACTTCACCCAGACATTTGAGTGCGCTCAGTTGATGAAGAAAAATACAGCTACTTGGTCAAACTGTGAAAATTTGAGCAAAATCCGACTATCCATTCAAAAGTTATGAATTTTCAAAGTTTTGATTTAAACCCCTCATGGGCTCCTCAAATTGGCACCGTANAAGGTAGAAGTGAGGGAGCGAAGCGACAAAGACCAGGAGAGTGTGCGAGTTGTAGTTGCCTCTCACGGGAGAGAGATATTAAAAAAAAAGGCATATCATGAAAATGACATTTTGTAACACCAAACTTCTGTTCTGGAGAAATTTGATTTGATTGATTTGATTTATTTATTTTCCATTTCAAAAACATACAATGTTACAAAAAGTAAATGTGAACAATATCGAGCAGACATAAATTGAAACAAAATTACAAAGGAAAATCGCATAGAGATATTTACAGGATAATTGTTCATAAATAAAGGGTTGAATCTAAGATTAATGAGAAACAACAGGTGGGAAGACATCTATTTATGCGCTAACTCAAAGCGCCAATTAATGAGAGGGGAAAAGAGACCGAGGAGATCTTAGGGGAGTGTGTAGGGGGGGGGGGGGGCATCGGAAATTTAAAACAAAAATCGCTGAGTAGTGGGCTTTTCAAATCCTCTGTAAAAATGATTGTATATAATTTCAAAGTTGTACCATGGGGGTGCAAGTTGTACCGCAGTATTTTGGACCCCTTTAATGTAGTCCTCGAGTACATCTTTGTACCCGAGGATTAATGGGGTACAAACATGTATCCAAAAGATGGGGTACATGTTTGAACTGTACAGTATATAGACCTGCCGACGTCATATCTGTAAATATATATTTTTATATTCCGTGCACTTTCCAACGTTGTATCTAAAGGACTTAAAATACCCTATTTTGTCAAAATGTCTGGCAGCGCTGCTATATAGGGTTCAGCAGATTTTATATCGGATTGTTCATTGTTGCTGTGGGATTGTTCATTGTTAATGTGAGAAATTTAGTAAGCGCTTATCAATCTACCTACCTCCAAGGGGTACCAAATTATTCCCTTATCTTTCTTTTTTTATAATGTATATTTTACGATTAACATCAATATAACAACCGGTTCATAAATAGGCGAAGCATTTCCATAGAATTTAAAAGAAACATATTTGTCATATACACTTTGCGAAAAGTAAGGAGGGTTCACTTAAAAGCAGGTGTCCCCGAGGGTAGTCAAAACTCTGAAGTAGTGGTTAAGGGCCATCAAAATGTCGATATGAATAATATTATGATCGGATATATTTGTAAACATAATATTTTGATCCATCCCTTTCAACTGCACGTATAGACGAAGACAATAACCTTTCAAAACATGCCCCTCTTTTACGAAAATAAAAGGAAGAAATACAAAGAAAATCCGTAACATCGTCGACAAGATATTGTTGCTTTCGTAAGGTATCAGGTTGTCAGTGTAATTTAATGGTGACAAGCAGTGAAAAGAGACTAAAATAGGTGTGAGGAGAGACTGACGTCATATGTAACCTTTGGGCTAATGATTCTATTATACCCCCGCTAATCGTCTCCCCATCACAATCACATCATCCTCATCATTATCTTGAGAGGGATTAGAAGAAACATCAACATCCACTGTCAAGTGTATTTCTCTCACCGTGGTGTGCGTATTCATGTGCTTGGGTTTGAGCGGGTATGTGTGTGTGTGTAGGTGTGTGTGTGTGTGTGCGTGTGTGTAGTTAAGCGTATACGTGCGTGTGTGTATATATGTAAATGTGTGAGCGTGTGTGTATATATATATATATTATGTGTTTGTGTATTTGTCTGTGAAAAGGCATGTCCTTGAGTAACAGGGGATTCATGTAATGCCAAATTGAGGTATTCCATATTTTAAAGTGGATCGTCTTTTTACAATCCCATTTTCCTTTTTTTAATATATGCATGTAATTAATTCATCAATTCTTTCATTTATTTAAACAACTATCGATGCATTTCTACATCTAGTAACATATCCATATATCTAACTCTCTGTTGATCAAATAATTGATCAATTAATTCATTTGGCATAATGATTCTGGGGAGGGGGAGATCGGCACGCTTTGCCACATTTTAACATACCGTGAGTGTAGCTGAAAAGGCATGGGGCATTTAGGCACCCCGTGGGTTGTTAACAATTCAATAATTAATCAGGACCTTTGAAACGTTATGTGAACTGGGGATTCATCTTTGCAAGTATTTATTGGAAAATCGGTTGCGGGAGGAAACCTTTGGCTACTATACTAAGTCTTCATCTGGTTACACGGTCTTTGTTAGCATCTCAGCATACCTGAAAGAAATCGTAAGGATGGGTCGAAATTTTCACTTAACAAATTATGATTTTTAGATTTCGAATCACATGAATAATTCAGAAGCCCAATGAGGATTTTTCAGTCCTATTGCGTGACAAATTCGATAAGTTCCCTAACAGTGAATATATGTTACAATATTTTTTCTATCAAACGAAAAAAAATACCACAACAATCTTATCATGAAGCGTCAGTTCACCCCTTTAATAATGCATATGTTACTTTCACCTGAGAAACGGTGTTGCGACATTGCATGGTGGAAAACCCAAATGCTAAAATAGTTCATGCGCGCACCCAGGATTTTCATACCCGGGGGGCTGAGCACAAATTTGGCGCCCCCGAGAAGATTTTTAAAAATGGCGCCCCCCCCCCCCC
>BQKZ01004165.1:25761-36154 GCA_036244855.1 Temnopleurus reevesii
GACGTTTCCCTCTCACGTTCATCGAGATGGAGACAAAAATACATTCCCCGTCTGGGGATGTTGCCATAAATGTTGCACGAGATCGCATCCCGAATGTCTGCGGTATCACGATGTGATGAGAGAGTTCTTCATGGTGCCTCATCACCCTTCACCAGGGGAGTGTCGAGAAATTACGTACATTGGGATGAGGTCAATTAGGGACGCACCGTGATCTGTGAAAACCCAGGGTGTTGGAATTGACACCGATTTGAATCTGCATACGTCCATGGTTGACTAATTTTTGTTTCAACATTATTACACTGAAATAACCAGGGTGTTAAAATAAACACCGACCAGGTGTTTATTACGTGCAAAATCATAAAAGGTGTTACAAAATGCTCCGAAGCTAATTTTAGAAATATTTCGGTGTTAAATGATACATCATACCCTGCTTTTTGTAAAGAAGATAATAAATGAATAAGATGAATATCATTCCATTTTGGTGTTAGATGAAAATTGATATGATCCATCGTTGGCGCTGTTCTAACACCTTTCCAACGTTGCACATTATAACCACCGAAAAGGTGTTTAACTACCACCGTGCTTTTTGCAAAGTAAAATATTTAATGTTATATTGGTCATCTAAAATCGTTCGGTGTTGTAGCTAAACCAAGTTGAATAAATCCATTTAATTGTATGTGTAGACGGAGATTCCATTTGGGCGTCAAATATAACATCTTAGCATTGACACGTTGCATGATGTAGAGCCACATTGGTGTATGATGAACAATCACCTTGGTGTATATAATAATCACGGGGTAATGAATTCGCTCATTTCCGACCCCAACTATTTCCGTCACGAAAAGAACCCAATCCAAAAGGGCAACAACAGGGCAAAAGAAGGGGAAAAATTAAGAAGGTGTTATTTTGTGTGGGTGTAATATGGTTCTAAGAATCAGAACAAAGATTTTTAGCATCAACATGGAAAACAAAGCTAATTGCTTTTTGTGGATATAATAACCTTGTATACCAACATGAGAAGAATTAATTCATTATTCATACACGCAATTTCTCTCGAAAAGATGAAAAAATATTTCTAATTTTTTTTTCTTGAACTGCATTTAGAATTAAACAGACTTACTACAGTTTGTTATAACATATGCATATTATATTGAGCGATTCAATTTTTACCAAAACAAATAATCTATTTAAAAAAAATCCACCCAAACTATCACGTGGAAAATCATTTCCTAAATAATTTTCTTTAACGGAATTTATAATTGAACAGACTTATTATGTAAATATTAATTAGTGATTGAACGATTACCAAAAACAGATATAATTTAAGAAAAATCCATGTAAACTGTCCACTTATAGCAGGCAGTGACGTCACACAATTTTGTTGGTAAAATTGTGAGCTATTTGAGGTCAACCTAAGTCATGTGACCCCCTGGACAACCAGACCAGTCTATTGATAGGTGATCTGCTTTATCGATTAATTGTTAATGGGTCCAAGATCGATACCTTTTAACTCCTCGCTAAAGATTGGTTTGGAAATCGAGCCCTCTCTCCTTTCACCCATGCTGTTTAAAAGCACATCAAAGTGTACAATAAATCATTCACGACCAAAATAGGTCTGCCCTTCATTAGCTGGCTTCAATTGATGATAACAGTTCCGTTGACGTTTTGCTTTTTGATCGGTGACTTAAGAGACAACAATAGGAATGTCAATATTGGTATTAGCTAGTGTGCGAGAGGGATATAAGTACAACTGATAAAGTGTTTAATTGTAGTACCATTACAGAACCAGTTCAAAGAACATTTTATCACAATAGTAATTACATATAAACCGAAATCAGTGTACTGCGCTGCAAGCTTACAAGATTTGATGGCAACGGTAATATGGAATTTTAATTTTGACACGAAGAATGAATAGCCAATAATAAAATACATGATGTAATGATAATAACAATAAATAATAACAAGGTCCATGCAACAACCATTATTTCATTCAAAGAAATAATGATACATGATATTTGAATAAGTTCTGTGAAATTTTTCAGCATATTTATTGAGAACAAACGAACGCCACATCGAAAACAAGTTAGATCATTTACGGCTCGATAAATTATTATCAAAAGCATCAATTCCATGTATGAACAGAAATGAGATGACATGTACTTCTGAATGACTTTTGATATTGATTGCCCGAGGCTTGACCTATATTGCAACAGCTATTTCAGGTCATATCGACCAATAGTGTGAAGGCGGATGTCCTGTCTTCACGTGTGATGTCGAAAATAAAGATTCGAAGTAGACCACAAAAATTAATCATGACAAAGGTTGTGAAAAATTTTAAAACGTCGAAAAATTAGAAAGATTACGTCATAACGTATAGGAGAATTCGAACAAATAATTGAAAACGACGAAAATAATCATAGGTCTTACTTGTACCAATTTTAAACATAGAGTTCTTGATTACATAGGAAATTATGCTGAACCATTGTGATTGGAATAAGGTCCAATAGGTACACATGTAAAGCAAAAATTGATTTTTTTTTCAGGTAAAAGCTCTTTAATGCAAAACAATCTAATGCAGTAGTGGAATATAATAAAGAGATTCTCTTTGTTCAAAACAATTTACTTTTAACCATGCACCGTGTCTTACGTATATCATCCAATCTATACTGCTGTCTCGGATTATTTTCTCTGTTTTCAAACTTCAAATGTCTTCGGTAATTTCAACGCCCACGAACGGACAACTTTTTGGCAGTGGGTTTACAATTTGCTACCTGAAAGAATTGTGAATGAGCGATTCTTGCGCATGTTCTTGGGCATAAATCCAATTTAATCCATTTTTGATTATTTAAATCCACTTGCCCTCGATGTTCTTCTTAATTAGTAGGACATATCGCGTGTATACTCTTTGACAATTCATGGAAACGCCTTCCATATTTATCATAATCATTGAACTTGATCCATAGTTACAAGCCTTCGGTTATTACGTGCATGACAACATTGACTTAAAATAGTCTTTTTATTTCAAGATAATGTTGGTTTCATAATTGCAGTTTCTCTTCATGTTACATATCCTTGTCAATTATAAACGAAACATCATTGAAGATTTGTCTAAAATAGCAAAAGCTAGGATATTAGTAGTCACGTTTACATGGTTTAGTTCGGTGTCTGTATAATACAATATTAGAAAAAGTGTGTACATCAGTGCTAGATTGAATATATTTCAATGATTTTCGGCAAAAGACATGTTAGATAGCAATGAATGTACCGTTGGGTGTCCTGTTTTAACACACTTTCGGCGTTGCATAATATGATAAAGTACTTAATGTCAGCGATATTAACATTATTTTATCAATCTAAAAGCAATGTCCCAAAAAAGATATTCAGCATGAAGCGTTCAGGTAATACACGTGGCTTGTAGCAAGTAAACATAAGCACATAAAGTCAGAGTTATGTAAAGACTCTTTTTGTCATTCCAGTCGATGTCCTACAATATACACAGCAGAACTGTATTATAATAAGCAACTCTTTACATTCATATGATACAAAATGAAAGCAAATAAACATGTTTGTATAAGCACATAGTGTTATATTACCACTCTTCTCTTTTTACCAATCCAGTATACAATAGAAGTGTTACACCATCAACTACCAGTGACTACATGACTAATTTAGTATTTAGGCAAATGGAAGCAAGTTAAAATGTTCTTATGAACTTCTTTCATCGCTCACCATGTCAAACTTATTCATCTGATCTACGTATGTCGACTAAACCAAAACATGACAAGGGGATCAAAGATATAAAGAGAAAATCATGAAGAAAAAAAACCCCAAAAATTTGAGAAAAACAAGAAAAGCGTCAAAGGGTCGAGAGCTGCTAATGTCTTGGGTGTTCCTCACCACGATTCGACATTGAAACACGTCTTGTGGTCTTGAAAATGACGTAGATATCTCGATGAAACATAAACCTCAAAATGACTCATCATCTTATTACCCCTTATGTCTAAACCTAGGAGGGATGTGTAACTAATGTATGGAACGGAAAAGTGAATTATAGAACGAGAATGGCGCTCCATTTATTTGATGTCATTTGAAGGTTCTACAATAAATGACATTGCAGCGCTATATAGAACAATTCTATTTGTTTTGCTTATGAAATAATTATGAATTAATCACTTAATAAGGTATAAGCATACCACTTGTGGACTTTAATTCTTCTTTCTTTCATCTAAACATTCATTTCAGAAGATCAAACTTGCAGAATATAAGTGGATGTAAAGAAAGTTGTTTGAATAAGAATGATTATTGTCCAGCTGTGTTCAAAGAGTTTGTGTCGACACAGGTAAAATAAATCTTGGATATGTTGGGAATCGGAAGCTGTTCAAGTTTGGCATCAAGTTGAAACAACTGTCAATGAATGAAATTAGTTTGAAAGTCTTCTCCAAACGACGTACAAACGAGATCTTTAATTAGCTATAAAGAATAGAACAATCACAAATTTTGGCATCCCGTTCTCTCCTTGGTTATCGGCATGTGACGGGAAGAAACAATGTCTCAAAACGACACAGAACTTATGATAAATTACCTTGAACAGTTGAAGTTTAAAGGGACCTTATCACGTTCAATATTAAATAAATATTGAGAGGCAGTTTTGTAAATCATTTGTTTTACCTAAAAAATAAAAAGCCCGTAAAAAAGTATACCTAGACAAAAGGGAAATTGAGGCATCTTCATATTCCTGAGATTTCTATTTATCTCATCCAATATACAAATTACATGCAGATTTCAAAGGAGCATTCGATTTCAAAAGTGCAAGGTCTTTTTTACTTTTTTCTTTGAAATGTAATGTTAGAAATATGTAATATTACTGATACGATTGTATGAAATGAATTCATATCCACATTGTGTTTTGATAATATAGAATACAGAAACACGTGGAAATAAACATTACAATTCAGGGGAATTCCAATGGTCTTCGGGATTCCCAATAGTCTCCGAACTTTCAATATAATGGGTGATAACCATGTTAATTTTGTCTGCTGCTCATTATTTTTTCTTTGTATTTCATTATTTATTTATATTTTGTTACATTCTTGTTAAACCAGGCTATAATTTAATTCTTGATTTCCTTGTAGGAAAACACAAAAAAATGTGGGAGGGGTGTCTAAATTTCTCTCTACTCCCTTAAAGATATATCATCACGTTCAACCCAAAACAAAACTTTAAACATATTGGGCAGGAAGTACATCATTCTGAAAACAAACAGACACAAACATGAGACGTTGAAACATCAGCAACTCTTGACAGCAGATCATCTTATCATGATAAGTCAAGGGTAATGATAATAGCGACAAGGAATTTAGAAGGTGAACATAATGAGGAGCATTACGGAATACAGTTTATATACACCATATTGCCTTATGTGTTCGAGAATATAATTCATTTATATATTTCATAGGATAAACTGGGGAATGTACAAATACAAAAATCAAGAATTCAAACAGCAGATCGTCTTATCTTGATAATTCAAGGGTAATGATAATAGCGACAAGGAATTTAGAAGGTGAACATAATTAGGAACATTACAGAATACAATTGATATTACATATGGTATTGCCTAATGTATTCCAGAATATAACCTAGGCCTAGTTTACATATGTTATAGGATAAACTGCGGAATATACAAAATATCAAAACATCAAGAATTGTAACAGCAGATTTTCTTATCTTGATAGGTCAAGGGTAATAATAATAGTTGATAGGAATATAGAAGGAGAACATATAGGAGAAACGTGACGGAATGTAATTTAGATCGGTCATATAAATGTAAAGTGTCATGTGAGTCACATGTGACAAGTGTTACATCGAAAGGAATATTAATCATCGAACAATATTTTTTTGATAATCATGTAATCAGTAATGATAAAAGGCCTTGGCCATTAATCAAAAATTCTTTGTATAATTTCTTTGAATGTTAATCGCTCGGTTCCCATATCATCATTGAAAGAGGGATCGACTATTGAAGCAAACAATATAGGACTTTCTCTATAGTATTTTTGTGAAAGTATTATTCGTAAAAATATTCATAGGACTGCTGAAAACATTCACGTCATCAGTGAATTTTCAAAAGGAATCCTAATATTGACGTATCATTTTACCCTGTACTTTTTCACAAAGTTATAATCTACAAAATACTATTGATATCAATATCACATTTTACTGCTCTTATTACTCCTAAATTTGTTAGATATCCATAGCATCTATGAAGTTGTATGAAATTGACCCGACTTCGTTTAAAAACAATGGAACCATCCTAGGTCATGGTATAGCTCGCTCAATGTCATGTTTCTATCAACAAAAGGAGATCGTATCATTATTCTTATTATTGTTGTTGATGCATGTACACAGGATCTGAAGCACATTTACGATTTGGTATCCTATCACACTGCCCTAGAGGGGTCATTACGAATAGGATGAATTTGTGCTTGTACTCAGAAAAAAAAGAGCTATTCAGATGTTATTTTAGCCCTTCAGAATTAAAATTTTACTATATATTGACAGCAGTCGTTATGATCACATACGAGTACTTCTAAAACAGCACTTGCGTTTTACACCACAATAACTGCATTAGGCAGACGAAATCTACTTGAACGCAAATGTACGTGCACGTGCAAGCAGTTGAAATACAAGAAGTAAGGAAAGTAACAGTATAATTTCAATTTTTGGAATTCACCAATGTCTAATTGTCTAGTTGTCTTGACGAATGCATTTGACATTCATGTTTGCTTATGGTCAGATACATACAGGGTACAAAATTTGTATGGGGGGGGGGGGGTCATTCAAATGGAATCTTGCTAGTACAAAAATATCAAAATGAACCCCCTCTGTTTATACATTTACCCTAGTAAGGTCCGCGGTTTACGTGTCAAATCCCTCACCTACCCCCCCCCCCCCCCCGACTCTCTGAATGTACAAGTCGCAATATAAATTGATTTCTATCAATTTTTACCTGTAGGCCTAATCCTTTCAAAAGCAGAAAATATTGAATATGGTCCAGTGATCCCATTGTCCTCAGCTATATAGTTATTACATATAAGCAAACTATTTTGATATGCACTGTGTCAGTTAAAACAATATTTTGATATGCACTGTGTCAGTTTAAACAAAGAATAATGCCCTTGTATTTGTATGTTGGTGATTGGGGTCGTATAACGATCAAAAACTTCTGCGCTCCTCTCAAACTTTTTGTTCTACCAAAAGTATGACGTAAATGAAGACAATTTTATCTCTCTATGCAAAGTTTATTGACTCCTAAACATGCCAAATGAAGTGCCTAGATAGTTAGATCATTGATTATTTCAGTAGTTTCTTGCTTTTCCATATAGTTGGACTTTAGCCTACCACGCCACGCCCCCTTATGGGTCTTTTTCGGGGGTTAATCCCGGGAGCTCCATGATCGCATCACCAGCTCACCTCACTGAGAACGTGAGAGCAAAAGAAAAAGGACAAAATAAACAACTTTTTATTCAAATATTTATACCAAGTGGTCCAGTAGATAAAAGCAATTCTTTCGTTGCTTTTTGTGCAAATGTAGAGTAGTTGCTGCATACACCATCAGATTTTTGAAAAAAAATTAGAAAATTAATATTCCTTTCTTTATCGGAGTCATTATGAGACGCTTAAAAGAAAGTTGTTTATTTTGTCCATTTTCCGTGTCTGTCTTGTTCCTAGTGCAAACCCTCTTTCTCACCAGAGATGCTCCGAATGGTTATGGGTATGAAGTTTATTTTTTACATTAACCTAAGGCTTTATCACATGTGAATGGATAAGAATATGGTCATTGCTATTACCGTGCTCTCACAATAAAATATTGTCTTCAGTTCTCGCCTTATTCACATTTTATTTTGACTTCATGCATATTCTGAAAACGATCGGTATCTTTATATCGCTCAATCACTTCAAATATATCAATTCTCTATAACTTCCAGGTAGACGAAAATGTCCCATTATTTGACTTACGTTCAGGTATATGCTGACCTACTTTCAATAGGAAAACGTTTTTAATGAACAGCCGCAATGACATAAGTCGATTTTAATGAAGGAAGTCCTATTGTCTATTCTGTATAGCATCCTCTTTTACATACATGTTAGACTTGGATAAATGAGTAAAAATACATTTCAATGTGTCTGTTCTTATCAAATCGAAAATATGACTGTAGATTGTAACGGCGATGTGTTTTAGCACTAGATGCATAATGAAACGACAGGCGTCATGTTACAAAAAGTCAATTCTGAGTCTAGATCTAAGAGTGTCAATTTCTTTGAAATCGTGTTTGTTCGCTCTTCGAAAATACGATAATTTGAACAAAAGAGGAGTACCCCCAGTGCATTTATTCTTTAGAAAAGATGCCATGCATATCTAATCATCAAAGCCTTGAGCTGCCCCAATTCTGATATGGATCTGCGACTCTTGTCTATATAAAAAAAAAAATAGGGAAAAACTCCGGCGTTCTTGTCTATAACTTAGGAAGAAAGCGAAAGTTGTCTCCATATTGACGAACATGAGAGAATAAATGGGTGTAATTGCTGCATATTAGTAAATGTGTGAGTTTAATAGCAACCATCGAGGAACCGTAAACAGCTGAAATTGAAGCCGGGTAGTAAAATGCTATTCAATCCGCAGACTCCATAACAATGCGGGTTACGAGAAAGATGGACAATCGTTTGTTATTGAGGTCATGCTTCAATAGACATCAGCATCGTGGGGTTTGTCTTTTCACATCATCGTGAATTGATCTAGACTGTAATTTGAAATGATGATCTTACCTGTGTTATGTTGCCTTGATACGTGTGTTAGTGCTGTAGTAAGGACGAATAAGAGACCAATAAAACCAAGTTTCCTCCACAGATAGAGTGTCCGGGTCCTCCTGCCTCGGATCGCCATCCTGTATCACGTTTTATCACGGAGAAGTCACGGGGCGGTGTGAAGTCTGCAAACGGTAGCTTCGCGCTGCTCCAGTGAGCAATGTACACTTCGGAATTGATGAGTCCCGGTGGGCTCTTATCCAGGCTCGTTAATTAGGTTTAGCACCGGTTAAAAACTGATCACAGCAATGAGATAGCTGGTCCGTGATGCAATGAAGGGGAAATATCCATCGGTACGTCGAAGAAAACTGAAGGAAATGCCTACAGATTTGCTCAATAAATAAAAATGACGTCTGCTTTTGAGGATGGTATGGTTCCCCCTTGTGGCGACAACTCGTTAAGTCACTCGATGTGAGCTCCTAGGAATGTAAGGCGCGGACTTTGAGACTTAACAGGCATCCCCGATGTGAGAGCCTGCATCTGAAATGTTGTCGTGTCTCTTTTTCTTCAAATCTCTGCTCATCCAACGCCAGCTAGCTCGCTCGGTCCAGCTTGTAGTTGTACGCAGCCCACAATTTGTCACTGACTGACTGCCGTACAAAATACGAAGGTTTCACAACAAATCAAGAAGCGGCATAACAATACTTGGCATAGAGCGAGAGAGAGAGGGGGAGAAGCTGAGAGAGAGAAAAGGAGAGAGAGCATTCAAAAACATTGCTGTCACGCTCTCGGTCGTTCCCGCGATAATCGTACAACAGTCCAATGAGTGAGCCGACTACGTTGCTATGGGTTACCGGAGAACCCCCGATGACGTCAATGCGGACAGGCATGTGAATCTGTCACAGCAGACGACACACCGGCGATAGTATGGCAACACACACACGCACACACACAAGCACTGGTGTCGCGTTCATATCGGTTACAAATGTATAAAATATATCCAGGTATATCAATACCATTAGGACAAAGCTAAAAATACAGTCACACTTATCGGTAACCAGCTCCCAGGAATTCGCGAACGATTCGACTCAATCTGCGAAGAATGCTTGATATCAAGGGCCGATTGGTCGAAATGGTCTGAGCTATATCCTCTTCTTGCTAAGACGTCTTGACTTGTTGTGCCACCCTCGTAACATAGACATTGGCGTCGATACGACTATGTTAAGAGGTTGGCACAAGAACTTAAGACGCCTTAGCATGAAGAGGATATAGCTAATACTATTTTGTGCAACTGGCCCCAGATTGACAGTCAATTACGAGTGGCGTTAGAAATTGATCAGTCGGAGTCGCAATTAATGGGAGTCCAGCTCAAATATAAGTGAATCGAGATATATTAATTTCCGGATGCGACCCTGAAGAGTGGGACTCCTTTATTCTGACCGATTATTCCGATTTGATGAACCTTCACGCTTCCTATATCATGTCTATATATCGGAAACAAAACGGCCTACTTTTAATGATATCATAGAGAAGACCCCGTTTTACGTTGATCAACTTGATGTCCGTCCATGGTGTTTTTTTTTTTTTTTTT
>BQKZ01004165.1:52070-69371 GCA_036244855.1 Temnopleurus reevesii
CCCCCCCCCCCCTCCACCCCCTGGAAAATCCTGTCTACGCTCCACTTAGAAAAAAACTAAGGAATAATCAAAGTAGACACTCATGAGAATACATTCATATTCATGTCACTGAAGTAAACATAATCAAAGTAAGCGACGTCATAGTGACGTCATAATTACGTAATGGATGAACGAGACTCGGAAATGAACAAGCTCGACAAGTGTCCAGCTGTTCAAAATCATCTACTTCATCATGATATGATGTTCTTGACTTGTTGTCATCATTGCTCATAATGCGATTTTGATAAAGGGCGCGGACTAGCATAACCTTTCGACAAGTTACCGCAGGCATGATAAACAACAACATCGCCCTCGCTATAGACAGTGATAGAGTAAGATAACTTCTCATCAACAAGTGGGTTGATGTAATTGAAAGATGACGTTTGTCAACTTTCTGACTTGCCTACGAGTAAAATTTGTGGGGAAAATGAGAATAAATGGAGGTTAAAATATGAGGATTTTTTTTTTTGCTTGTCAACTGCAATCCTGGCTATGCACCTGAAGATGATCCAATGAGAGGCGCATATACACTATTTCCGTAAAATTATGTCGAACGCCAATTCAATGCTCCTTTGTAATGCTATTGAAATTGGAATCGGCTTGTGGTTGTTGAGTCCGTACAGTTCAATACATACTGTATAAGTTGAAAATTTCGCGGTGGTTTTATTTTCGCTAATTTCGCGGTTATGGCCTCGCGAAAATTTCCATTCTATATGATGCACATTCATTTGTGTACAAACACTTTCAAAAACGTGAAAATAACAACACGCCAATGTGTCAAACTGGTCAGAAATCGCAAAAATATCTGTACCACGCCAAAATATTAGCTTATACAGTAGCGCACAGATCTATTGTTTCATAACTCACTTTATTTAGCGGAAATAGTTTAGACCGTGTTATATGAAGAAATAAAATTAACGATGTCACTTGTCGAAAGTCACGTGCCTTAACTCTTGCTCTAATGTATGCTACGAGCGCCCTTTTGATACGTTATTACTTCGTCATATCAGTCTGTATATTTCCATGGTCGAATTGAAAAATAATATTTTGAAGGAAAAACGCGCTTCCGAAGTTTTCATAAATTTAATTTCTGGCTAAGCCCAAATAAAAGCGTTGAGCAAAACAATTTTCCTGCCCATGAGCAAAAAAAACTGTAATGATTATTTCGAGCATGAGTTTAGAGATTGACAGAAAAGCAAAATCATTGTCATCTCATTGTAAGTGAGAAGCATTATTTCCAATTCTTGGTATATTTTTTCGCTTGCAAAAAGACTCCTATGACTTTCGAAAAATGAGATTTTTTTTCCTCTTATATGAGTGTTCAATTGGATCATGCTGATTTTTGCGCACAAGCAAGCAACTGGTAGTTGGTACACTTTATTAGCGATTTATTCAACTGGGGAGCCCTACTTAAAAAAGGGGGGTTGGACACATTTGGTTGTCTTTAATTCAATGTGCAACTCAAAGTATAATCATAACTTAAAATATCATGTTTAAACTGAATAGAAATCACGGGATTAATCTAATAACTTTTTTGTGTTTCCGATAACATTTCATATTTCTATCGTCTATGCATTGCTTTAAGTTTTTTCTCCAGGAAATCGCACTAATCAACAACACATAGCATACTGCAATGTCATTACAAGAAAACTGTACAACACTTTAGTGACGCTTCATGACACCGCAGTTTTCAACGAACAATCTGTCTACAGAAAGTTCGCAAGTACAAATAATTGGGTTGTAAAAATTAAGTTTTTCATGAAACGGAGGCTTCGAATACGAGCTCATAAAAGGTCTGCTGCAGCTGCAAGAATATTTACAACATCAAGAGAGTTGTGCTCTTGATAATTTCCCTTGGTTGCATAAGCTTACACTATTTGAGTTTTTTTTTTTGCGTCTTCAATGTGGTGACTAACATGAACAAAAATATAAATAAATTTCATGTATTGCACAGTGTATGCCATTAAAAGTGCATGCCTTGTTGTGCAAATGACAAAAAACTTTGTATCTATCCTATAGAAAGATGAAATGCTTTCTTTTTCCCCAAATTAATTCTTATAACAAGAACTGACAAGCATTACAAATATTCAATATGATAAACCAAACCTATATGGTGCCAAAGATGCCAACTGTTTACAATATGCATGAGGGGATTTTTTTTCATATGAATTCAAGGTCTTTATCACAAGTGAATGTCTTAGAGTATGGTCAACACATTATAATCTATTTCCGTAAAATCAAGTCGAACGCCAATTCAATGTTCTATTGTAATGCTATTCAACTCGGACCTGGCTTGTAATTGTTGTGTCCACACATCTCAATACAGGGCATACGTATCAAGTGTCCCATGACACACTTTATTTTACGGAAATATTTTATATCGTGTCGGGCTTTGTTTCTTCTCACTTTTGTTCAGCTGTTGCGTTATTCACATTTTCATTTTAATCACATTTTCATTTTAACCTCATATATATTCCGGAACGATTGGCATCTCTGTGGTGCAAACATAGTGGCCCATATTCTGATGTCAGGTTTAACTTAAACTAGAGTTTAAATCTGTGGTTTAAGTATGGGTAGCAAAATGTGCCAAAACTTCAGTTCTTTAAACTGTATAGTTCTTATGTAAACTGATCTCTTTTCCCATGCTCTAATATTGTAGAAAACTATCTAAGGTTTTATTCCAAGACAGTTCTTAATACTATGAGTGCCAAATTTCCTGGTAAATTAAACCCTGACTGTTATAGATTCAAGCCTCTTTTGGCTTACCATACTTAAACCACAGATTTAAACTCTAGTTTAAGTTAAACCTGACATCAGAATATGGGCAATTCTGTATATAAGGTGGCATATGTTTGCCAGAATGATACAAGCCTCAAACTTAAATTCTCTCTTGGACAAGCTTACAATCACAATAAGAAGAACATTGAAAGATTAAAATGTGAAACCAAGAAACTGTCCAGTTTTTACAGAAGAGAGCAGGGTACTGCTACATATACCAAGGTGCACTACAATAACCACTACTGCTATCACTTCTACCACTATTACACTGATGAAAAGTTCAATACATTATAATAACTACTGCTCATTAATGACTATTGTTCTGCTGTCGTTGAAAGTTTATCAAACTGAGCTATAAGTTCACTTAGACCCGCTGTGAAGTCTGAGGGCGCACTCACTCCTTCAGGAACAGCAGATGCAGAATTACTCTGTAAAATAAGCAAAATTGGAAAGAAATGTGAATTTTTGTTCGTAGAGTTAATAAAGACAAATGTATCCCCAAATGCCCCAAATAAGTGTTTTAAATGGGCTTGATAATTCTGATATTTCTAATCTGTTTCTCTGGAGCACCACGTGAATTATTCTCCAAAGAACAGCCAAATGTTTACTAAATCATTACTTGTAGCATCTATCTTTCATTTGTAAACTTAACAAAAATAAATCAATGCGCGTGGAAAATTAGGTGAATCCCTTATCCCATTAAAACTCCTGCAAATGAAAAAAAATATTAATAAGTTTTTACCAAAATCTAACTGTATTCCAAATGTAAATCTAAAGTTAAGGTGCAATGTGTTGATAATATTCTACCATTTTATGCATAAAAAACGGCAATGTTATCTTGGACAAAACAAGCATGTCTCCATTTTCCCTAAAATGGAAGATTTAAAAACTTTTGATAAAAGTATTATTTAGATTACAGAAGGGAAAATATTTTGAAGGAGTCAAATAATAGATCAACTTTCCCTTACCCTAATTGAGTCCACAAACTGTGTCAGATCCTCTCTGGTCATTGATGACCTTTGACCTGGTATGCGGACAAAGACCTGTGTGGGGTCATTGTTCTGGATGCCGATAGTGTGACCTGGAGGAAGGAATCCGGTCAGACTGCAAAGTAGTTCCCTTTGACCTGACAACAGACCGGTGACTAATAACATCATCTCGGCTATGCTGATGCTGGGAGGGGAGATGGTGTTGAAAAGAATGGGTCAGCTACCAGTCTCAAAATACATGCAATTCAATACACTGTGTTTGCCCTAATTAACAACAGAAACGTTGGTAACCTCTATATAAATGCAGAGAATTTAAATTATTAATACAATGCATTTTGGCTCTCTCAAATTAATGGTATTATCTTTGGACCATATTTGTTCACTTTTTATTCTACCAAAAAAAAAACTTTTTTTCTTGAAGCTCTCATGCAAGAGGTATTTAAACTTGTTCAAAGTGTCAAATTATATGGAATAAAAGTATGTGTCAATGATTGTGCAGCTTGTTATAATTCAAAATGATAAAACTTCAATGGAATAAACCAAAAGCAATGAATGGTAAGTCTGTCATTTCAAAATCTATGCCCTTCAGAGCAGAACAATGTTTAAATGATTTTTTCTAGAATAATGCACAGTCACAAGTGTTTGTCTTATGTTAAACAAAAATGCTTCGTTTTAACAACCTTCATTATTTGGCATACGCAAGAATTCTGTCTGTCTTCTTTTCCTGTCAATGTACTTTCTAAAAGACTAATATTTTCCAGAAATTCGCCTAACGACCATTAAAAACTACGATAACTGAAAATAAGAAACCTAAAGTTTTGCCCATCCTCATTTCAGGTATCATTGTCTAACTATGGTGCACGTGCCTCCCTGCCCAACCCCCTTTCTGGATCCGCCCCTGATGTGATAATTTTACCTGCCATCTCTCCCTTTGTTGATGGACTCGATGAACTGTGTCTGTGTGTCAGTCTGGTCTTGGAAGACTGTATTGAAGTTTGACACATACTTTGTTGCTTTTTCGACCTTCTTATCTTTGGGTTGCGCCTTCACGACTGCAACGGGTGCCTTTGATCCAGTCTGTAGCAAAGAGAGATTACCATTTGCAAAATAAGTAATACTAGTTTACTCTTACTGAAATGACATTAATGTAAGAAATGACAATCACAGAACTGATGGAAGCCGTCTTGGTAGATTGTGGTGAAGTTTGACACATACTTGGTTGCTTTCTCGACCTTCTTGTCTTTGGGCTGCGCCTTCACGACTGCAACGGGTGCCTTTGATCCAGTCTGTAGCAAAGAGAGATTACCATTTGCAAAATAAGTAATACTAGTTTACTCTTAGTGAAATGACATTAATGTAAGAAATGCCAATCACGGAACTGATGGAAGACGTCTTGGTAGATTGTGGTGAAGTTTGACACATACTTGGTAGCTTTTTCGACCTTCCTGTCTTTGGTTTGTGCCTTCACGATTGCAACAGGTGTCTNGAAATGACATTAATGTAAGAAATGACAATCACAGAACTGATGGAAGCCGTCTTGGTAGATTGTGGTGAAGTTTGACACATACTTGGTTGCTTTCTCGACCTTCTTGTCTTTGGGCTGTGCCTTCACGACTGCAACGGGTGCCTTTCATCCAGTTTATTACAAAAAAAGTTTTCCATTTTCAAAATGAACATTACTGGTTTACTCTTCATGAAATGAAACGAACGAAATAAAAGAAACTGGAAAAAAACTGTCTTGGATTAGTATGGTGAAGTTTGACATGTACTTAGTTGCTTTTTCAACCTTCTTATCTTTGGGTTGTGCCTTCCCGACTGCAACGGTGCCTTTCATCCAGTCTGTAACAAAGAGAGCATTTAATTTTCGAAATAAATGATACTGGTTTACTCCTTGTGAAATGAAATGTATGAAATGCCAAATGAGAGAAACTGAAAAAAAACCTGTCTTGGAAGATTATGGTGAAGTTTGAGCATGATGGAAAGTTGTCTTTTCTCGCACTTCTTGTTTTTGGGCTGTACCTTTACGACTGCAACAGGTGCCTTTGATCCAGTCTATAACAAAGAAAGTTTTCTATTTTCAAAATAAATAATAATGGTTTACTCTTCATGAAATCAAATGTATGAAATGCAAAATAAGAGAAACTGAAGAAAATTGTCTTGAAAGATTGTGATGAAGTTTGTCACATACTTTGTTGCTTTCTTATCTTTGGGTTGTGTGCCTTCGAGATCGCAACTAATGCCTCTGATCCAGTCTGTAACAAAGAAATTTTTCCATTTTCAATATAGATAATAATGGTTTACTTGTCATGAAATGAAACGAATGAATTGTAAAATAAATGAAACTGAAGAAAACTGTCTTGGAAAATTGTGGTGAAGTTTGAGCATGATGGAAAGCTTTTCCCTTTCAAACTACTTGTCTTCGAGGTGCACCTTTACGACTGCAACCGGTGCCTTTAATCCAGTCTAGGGATGACAACAATTTTTATTTCTTCTATTTCAAAATAGCTGACACTTTATATTTACTCTTGTCTTGAAAGTGTAATTTATATCATGTGAAATACCAAGTGAAAATTAATGATTGAATAAAATCATCAATTCAATTGAATTCTTAGAACACCAAATTGTAAAAAAAAAACCACATAATATTGCAGAGCTACCAACATTTAACAGCAACAATCAGGGAGATTGTGGAAGAAATCCAGTAGATGTCTATAAAATGCACACAACCTAATGGCATCAATGTTTCCATAATCCAGGAGATTGCTCAAAAACATGCATTTATTGTGGCCCATTTCCAGGAGTCTCCTGCGGAATCCAGGAGACTTGGCAGCCCTGATATTGTGATCAATGTGCTTTATACTTAATCTTACTGAAATGTAATTTGTGAAAAAAAAATAAGCATAACATATTTTTTTCCTTTCTCAATTTTCCTATTTCTCACACTATTGCACTTGAATTCTTTTCCTGCCTTTCCCTCTCTCTGACGCATCTTACCATCTTAGACCCTCCTCTTTCTCTCCATCTTTCTTCTTTATGCATCGCTTATTTCCAGGCTAAAAAAACAAACACAAGTTACTATACCCAGCTTCCCGCACATTTTTTTTGCTCCTCTCATCTCTCTCTCTTCTGTTCATGCACACACACAATATTATACATAATAAAAGCCACACCCACACCCACACGCACGCACACACACTAAATTTCCCCACTAACCATTCTACACCCATCCATCCACATTCCAACTCACCCATCCACACAAACAAACACACACACAAAGATGCACAATCCTACATAAAACACACACACACACACACATACATTATATGGTCCTGGTTTACTCATTTATTTTCCTTTCACATTGAGCTCATCTCATATCCCTTCTTCTCATTCACCCACTCTCTCATTCATCCTTCTGATTCATCCTTCATCCCCTTATTAATCCTTCTCTACTCCTTTGTCTCATAAACACACCAATGTTACGACTACAAGAACAAAGTCATTACTGATTATAAATTTGTCATAATCAATATTGGAACAAGGTTAGTCATGTTCTCCAGACAAAAGCCAATTTCCTTGAGACCTGTCGTTTTGTTGCCAAAAAATAAACAAAAATCATGTTCATGGTTCCAAGGATGGGGTTAAAGACAATGACTAACGTTCAGTTGCCGAGAATCAAAATAACATTTACGTGATTCAGTCTGTGTTATCTTCATAATCCTAAATCTCTTGCCAAAATTTCGGGCATTCCTTTTTTGGCTGCTACTGTCAACCAGTTTACAACTATATCTGCTATATATTTTACTTTGTAAATTTTAGTGTTTTTATGCGGTTTGTGAAATAAATGGATGAACTGAAAATAGGGATCATCAGAAAATTAATTGCTCCTGAATGTTTGACGAAAAAAATATAATTTGCCAAACAATGCAAATCTGTGAGTGTTCGACTGAAGGCTTAACGGTCCATTCCATTGGAATAAATTACCACCTAATAATTGTAGCCTATCATACCTCAGTCATTTCAAATCTGCTTTAACATTTATATATACATGTAATTTGTTAATTCTGGTGTGATATTTCAAGTTGTTTAGTCGTTCAATTATGTCTTTGTAATGTATTGTTTTCTAAAGTGCAACATGAGCGTCAGAGGCTGGCGGATACTGGCGCTAATATCATCATTACCTCTCTACAGCAACAAACCTTATCGTTTTGCTAACCTAACTTGATAAGATCTTAGAGCGCTGATCCATTTCCATTATTTTGGGATAGTAAATGAGCATTTTATCCTATAAAGGTGTTGTTAGGTAAATATATATTATTTAAACATGTTTTGAGATTTTTTGGCAATCATACTGCCCTGAACAGTGAGGGACAATAACCATGATGAAGATTTTACAATGAAAAAATCAAAATAAACGAAAGCCGTAGTGTAGAAAATATCACATACAAGTGATGTTTTTATTTCAAATTTATACACATATTTCTGCATATCCATAGTTCTTCGCATTCAATACTATATCTTTTAAACATACTAACTATCATAAATATGTCAATTCATAATAAAAAATGTTCCTATAAGGCAGAACCACAAGTGATAGATATGTTCATGATTGTAGAAGCATAAGTAATATAAGTTATTTGTAAGTATGCACCGATGTGGATCTGTATTTCGTTGGCTTTCTCTAGGGAAAAAATCTAGTAAGAATTGGCCTTACGAATCAGATCAACATGGTATTTGCAAGAGATGCATTTACGCAAACCGTATACAAAAATACCACAAAAAGTTGTGCGCATTTAACAGGCAAGTTAACTTAAGTATTCATCATTTACAAGTTTGACACTGACATACAACATTCTGGATTATACTTTAATCTTTTAAATTTTTATTACTATCCTACAATTAGCCTGATCTAATCCTATGCCTAATTCATTATCCTAGAATCTATTTAATTTGAAGAAATAATACACAGATCAATTATACATGATCATTACAAAATCTGTACATTTGGTCATTTATCCGGAGTATTTATCATGGTTATTAGATGCTCATAGCTCAGTTCATCAAAAGACAATAGGTGGAATAGGCAGTTTACTAACAGATGCAAATTTCATGTGCTCTTTGTACACAAAGATTGTTCTTGACAATCCAGAAGCTTGCCCAAGGATTGGCATAGCAACAAACAATATACATGTAAACAGGATTCCAAAAATTGTATTTATTTGTTACTAACAGGTGCAAGAGATACCACGTATCTTTGTTTGTAAGCACGGAATCTGCATAAATTTTTAGTAGTAAACCAGCCTATTGCCAAACAGCCGTTCATTGGGCCAGTGTATGCACAATATCAAGCACACTTGCACTAAATTTCAACCAAACTCATGGTTTTGCACCAGGTTCAGAATTCCACTAAATTCGTTCATTAAGCCATCTCTCTGCATCGTCTACTAATTATAAAGTATCCATTATTTATTATCAATCATAATCATTACAGAATTATAAATTGGCTCCAATGGGCAAATCACTAACTCTGGCAGGGGTGGAAAAGTCATGAAACTTTTTGTGTTTTTGTAATATAGAAAGGCAAATCTTACAGAACAAATATATAATTAGAAATAAGAATATTATTAACCAATCTGTTTGAAAAAGCTGAACCAATTATCTCCATGAAGACAAAAAATAACTGTCTTGTCTTCATACGTGTTATGACATTGATAGATTCTGAAATAATCATTTTTATCTAAAGGTATAAGAATTGTGCTATAAATTGAAAGAAGAAAGACAAACTTGGCATGTAAACAATTAAAAGAATACCTTGTATTGCCATAAGTAAATCATAATGAACATACCCATATTGAAAATGCATTCTTAAATATTTGGTGATATCCATAAATGGGAGGGCTAATGCAAACATTTCTTTTCGCTCTTGTAATGTGCAAGACTTCAGTTGAAATACTATTACCTGTTAAACTTTATCACTGTGAGCAGAAGGGAAAAGGATTTGAACAAAGTAGATAACTTCATTCAGGCCTTCACAAAAATAGCTTCCCTTTTATTACACCTTTCAGGTATAACACCTATTAAAATGAGAATAAAGGAAATAGCTTTTGTGTGCCACCTATAGCTATTGCAAATGCTTCAATAGAAATATTTGTTTTGTCCAAATCATTTTCCCTTCTGATCACAGCATAAATCTGTAGGCATAATTCAAGTACAAGTCTTTACACTTTGAAAAAAAAGTTTCAAATTCAAATAAAATGATGCAAACAAAACTCACTGGCAAGGAAGTAAGATGGCAACCACATAATAGGCAACTTATCTAGTGTGATATTTTCTGGAGTGAGATGTACAATACGTAAATATAATGAGTTAGATTAAAGACACTGTTTAACATTGCGGTTGCACAATTTAAAAAATTCTCAAACCAAGCTGTCTTTCCTGTCTAAATATATTCAGATAGATGAAAAATCAAAAGCGGATGCAAAAATAAAGAAAGTTATACATGCACTATCAAGATATCTATGAACATTGAATTAAAGCGTAGGACCCACGCATTAATTCCAGTACAAAGCCAATGGAGGGGACGTTTTACATTTTCGTTTGTTTAAAGCACTAAACATTGATTTTAAAGCCTAATATTTTCCCAGTTTAGTTTATATGCACCATCAACCCTTCAGATAACCTCTATCATCTGGCAGTTGAGAATTTATTAAATGAAAACAATGTTAAACAATGGCTTTAATATTATGCAAGAAATAGTAATGGAATTGAAAATATTTTAAAGATTCATGTGCTTACATTTATCAACTTTAAATTACAATAGTTTCCATGACCATATTTCTACACAAAAGGAGTAATACCATCTTATAAAAAATTTCTTATGAATGTTTCTGAGTAAAATACCTGGGGTTAATCTTGTAATCTTAATTTAATTTCCAAAAATAAATGATGCACATGCATTGTAGAATTTCTAGAGTGGGATGTACTGTATGAAAATATGATTGAGTTAAATACAGTGATTTAGAATAGTATTAGGCAAGAACTAGTATTGGAAATAAAGTCTTCTCATGATTCATGTTCATAAATGAATCAACTTTGAATTAAGATGATCTCCATGATTACATTTCTAACCAAAAATAGTTATGCTGTCTTAACAGAATATTTTCATGAATATTTCTGTGTAAAATAGCCAGGATTAATCTTAAAATCTTAATTCAATTTTTAAAAATAAATGATGTACCATACATGTATTTTACATTTTCTGGAGTGAGATGTACTGTTCATAAATATAATGAGTTAGATTAATATTAGGCAAGAACTAGTAATGGAATTGAATATATGCTTACATTTATGAACTTTAAATTGCAATAGTTTCCATGACCACATTTCTACACAAAAAGTGTCAATCTGCCTTAAAAAGTATTTCTAATAAATGTTTCTGTGTAAAATAGTTGGGGTTAATCTTGAAATCTTAATTCAATCAAAAAAAAAATAAACAATGTACATGTATTTTACATTTTCTGGAGTGAGATGTGCTGTTCGTAAATATAATGTGTTAAATATAATGAGTTAGACTAATATCAGGCAAGAACTTATAATGGAATTAAACATCTTTTCATGATTCATGTGCGTATATTTATAAACTTTAAATTGAAATAGTTTCTAAGATCACATTTCTACACAAAAAGTGTCAAACTGCCTTAAAAAAATTATTTCTAATTAATGTTTCTGTGTAAAATAGCCAAGCTAAATCTTAAAATCTTAACTCCATTTAACAAATAAATGATGTACATGCATTGTACATTTTCTGGAATAAGATGTCCTGTACATACATACATATAATGAGTTAAATATAATGAGTTAGTTATAGGCAAGACCTAGTATTATAATTAAAACCATTTCATAATTCATGTGTATATATTTTTAAAAATCTTTCAATCAAGATCGCTTCAATGATCACATTTGTCATGTAGTTCCATGCACACATCCAGAATTTTGAGATGGGGAGAGGGGGGGNNGTTAGCGTCCCTTTCAGCAAATTAAGGTCTTTTCCATGAACACTTTTCTACCTAAAAATAGTCACATTGCCTCATCGAAATATTTCGTAAAAACACTCATCTGTAAAATTGCTATGATTAATCTTGTAATCATGATTAAAGTTATAAAACTAAATGATGTACATGCATAGTACGCAATAAATGAATACATGTACATTGTCAGAAGGGTTTATGATTAAAGCATTATTTCAGTCTATAATTTAGGAGGAAAGAAAAGTTCTATTAAATACTTTGATCATAAATTACTTGATGATGATAATAATGTCATATTCATACATTTCCTATTTAAATATTGCACAAATGTTTGAGTTGTTGTCTCCATATTTGGAACAATTAAAGAGAAAATTCATGATGTGATCAAATTACTTCACTTTTGGTAAGTATTGGTAATTAAATCTATAAATCAGTAAAATTTTTCGAGAAGTTACTAATTACTAAAGTGTTAGTATTAAAAATAAAAAAGGAATATTATTGCATAAAATGGACATTGACTAGAAAAGTAGTATTTCATTTGTTTCACATACCCACATTTAATTGCATGGATAGCCTAATGAATTTACTATCAGAGGCTCTTTATCTGCAACCAACATCGCAATAATCTTAAGTAAAAATCATTTAGGATATACATGTATCTAAACTATTTGCAATTATCATTCTGGTTTTGCTAACCTGCAATTAATTCACATGATAGAATATTGTAGATATGACGCATCACTGTATGTCATGTATCAATATAAACTGAGTTGAGCTTAAATAATTGAAAAATATGTAACGTAGCACCATGCATACAAATGTCTCAATGGAATTGAATAATGTATAGTATTCAATACTGTTAACAAGTTTTTAAAAAAATTATAACTAAAAAAAATCCAGCTTTACAGTGAAAAAAAATCTACCATGACAAGAAGATTAAAAACTGCATTGTCAATTCATAAATCCACTCATGCTTCTAATTATGTGTTCAAAAAAAAAGAATACAAATAATTTATCCAATTGCATTAAATCTGCAATGTTTATAGTGCAGGTTGACCTAAAAAAGGATCGGTTTAGTATTATTCCTGTACATGTAAGTCACTTCTTGACAGTTAAAATAATAATAATAATAATAATGTCTTATTTACCCAGGGTAGCCACATTCAGCTGTAAGTTAGCTGCTCTTCCAGCGGGCCCTGCATAACATAAAGTAATTATTACCCTTCTCCTTTCTTAAATGCCGAGCACCTGGAAAGAAGGCAGATGGTCCCATTTTTATAGGTCTTTGGTATGACCCGGCCGGGGATCAAACCCACGACCTTCCGTTCATGGGGCAGACGCTCTACCACTGAGCCACACATGACCGGTTGCATTTTAATCTTTCAATATGAACACTTTACTAAGAGAGAAGAAATATTGGAAAATATTTCCCTCCCTTCTAAGTTCATTTGACAAAAAAAATAAAAGAATGGAATACACATAATTCAGAAAACATTTCATTTTCATATAAGTTCTGTGTTTTACATAACACCTGATTAGAAAATATAATATTTGAACTATAAAAGCTTCTGAGACTTTCCTCATAAATTTACATAAGAAACATGTAAAATCATAAATATACATGTAATAACACGAACGTGCAAGAGAATATTAGATATAAACATGCTTCTAAAAATAACATAATATTTCAAAACATGGAATGAAAAGGCTACAATAATGCTATCATGTAGCTATAAACAATAGCCTATAGTTAAGAAATAAGATAATCTATGTTTGCTACATCGTACATCAATATAACATTGTGTCTGCCTAATAATGTTGACACTTTTAGTCCATTTGGTCTTCTTCTACACTTCTATGTTTTTGGCTGAAGTTTAATATTTACCGCAACTACACATGCAAAATTCACTATATATTTTGTGACATTAAAAAACAATAATACACTAAATACAAAATCTTTCTTTGTAAATACATGTAGGTTTGCTTGCTTGCTAAACTGTTTGCTAAAATGAGATGCACATATTTTTATCTGAGGTATGAAATGTTTCTTATAATATATTTTGTAGCACACAATGCTTTCATTGACCAAATCCATCATTCAAAATAACAAAACATATCTGATATCAGTCATATACTATCTAAAAAGAGTTGCAAGAGCATTTTTTCTGACAAAAACATTATGTAATATCTTTTGGTGACATTACAATTATACAAGCCACTGTAAGTGGTTGCTATCTGAATCTGCTTTTCTGGGATGCGAGTTACAATATACTCAAGAATCATTGGATGGCCACAATAGACAGGTTTAGAATTATCTACAGACCATCTGGCTGAAAGGCAAGAAATCCCTGGCAATCTACTGGAAATCCATAACCTGACCGGTAGCCATCCGTCTGTAAAGTTAATCTGTCTATAGAGGCAAACGAATGGCCACTATAGACAGGTTTGACTTAATCTACAGACCGTCTTGCTGAATGGCAAGGCAAGAAAATATTTTGCAATCGTCTCGAAATCCATCATCTGACCAGCAGTTACCTGCCTGTCGGTATCAAGTATAATCTGTTTACCGAGGTAACATTTCATTCTTCCAGCGGTTGGCCACTATGGACAGGTTTGACTTAATCTACACACCCTCTTGCTGAATGGCAATAACATTTTCATCAATGTGCGGAAGGTCCATCATCTGACCATTGTCCCCAGCCATCTGATTCAACTCCTCGCTGATCTGTGCTACAATATCCTCAAGATCTTTGGTGCTTCCTGTGGTGACAATTAAAGACAGGTTTGACTAAATCTACACACCCTCTTGCTGAATGGCAAGAACGTTTGGGAGGTCCATCATCTGACCATCAGAGTCTCCGACAACCTGATTCAACTCCTCACTGATCTGTGCTACAATATCCTCTAGATTTTTGGTGCTTCCCGTCCCATTCTCTATCTGGTTAACAGGGTTGGCATCGTCCAAAGTGCTGTTGAGGCAACCTATCTGCAAGGATTCCTGCGGACTATCGCTGCATTCTAAAATGAGTTGTGATTGTGCAAGTATTGGTTGTATTACAATCTCCTTGGAGGTTATATCGCCATCTTGTGTCTCCTGAAGCTCCTCCGTTTTATATTCTCTGTTGAGGGGATTTGTAATCGGTTCATCGTTTTGAATTTCAGTTCCATCTGATGTTCCCTGATGTTGCTCATTTCCATTCCGCAAGGACTGCTGCTGTTCAGGCAAATCTCCATCTTTTATAGATCCACCCTCTGGATCACCCATCTCGACATCTTTCTCAGCTTCCGTTTTTAACTCGTTCGAATCCCTTTCTTCCAATCTAGCTCCTGCATCAGACCCTAAGGTGGAATCCATGGTTGAATACTCATCTTCCAGTCTTGAACTGTCATCAGAACAATATGTCTCATCAGTTACGAGGAGGTACTTCTTTATCTCTCCCGACTCGTCTGTTCTATCATCAACTAGCTTCACTGAAGTTGTTCCTGTATCAAATTCTCTACTTTTCTGAGATACATAAGCCACTTTCCTGACACCATCACCATCATCGTGTGGTTGGCAAGTCTCTACTTCATCCTTAAACTCATCATCGTTGATTTCATGTCCTTGGTCCCTGCCCTGATGGCCCGCTTCGTCAGAGATGGATTGCACTATCTCCACGTCTTCTGAGACATCATCCTCATCCACCGGTCGCTTCTGATACTGTGACATTTGAAACCGCCGTGGAACCATGCTGTGACAGTTGTGGAGCAGAAGACATTGTGGGTGAAGGCCCCGATCGCATGAGGAACACACCGTACGGGTAATCTGGGACTTCCTTGACGTGGAGCAAACGCAACAATACCGGGTTATGCCATCGTCAATCTCTACATATCCCATGTCATCGGGATCATCTTCAACTTCAACTTCAAATGGAGCTTGGTTTGATGTAGTATCCTGGAAATGCAAATGAAAAAAAATTGATTTGGCAAAGATTATTTGGAACCTAAGCATCAGATCATCCTCACATTCTGATGATCCTAACCTTTTAATTGAATTTGCCAGACAGTTTTAATCATTTGTAAATCAATCGAAAAGTGAGAATTCTAATTGATTAAAGCTGAATCAGTTATTAATTCCAATTAATAGACAACTTTCTTAGAACACCTTCTAAATCTTATCTGACCAATGCATTGTTCTATGAACAATAATGCAATGGACATTCTACATTATTAAAAGTGAACTTCTCAATAGCATATATTACTGACTACCTTCTTAATAAGATTTAACATAGGATTTATAAATAGGATTTATTTCCCAGATGAATAAACTAAAATCTTTTTTCTCATCACACATTTCCCCCATGTGAACATGTCGGGTTCACCTTTTTGGCTACGGGTATTCATATTTTGATATCTAACCTATATTCCAGAAGGTTGGAATACTGGTATAACAGTCCCAAATTTTCATTGAACCATCTTCAAAAATGTATATTTGTCTGTTACAATGAGCTCACCATGTCAACAAATTCACTCCTCCGTGGCATTTTTGAACATATATGGTGTGGAGCGCAAATCCTATGAAGACCTCTCTTACAAATAGCACACATCGAACTGGAGCGACTTCGCCTCCCTGCTCTCCGATTGGAACAAACGGAACAGTCTCTCTTCCGTGTCTTCACGTCGCTGGTCGGAATAGGAACCACTCGCACCTCCCCAGTGGAATTTAGACCTGTATCAGCCTAAAAAAGAATGAAGTAAGAGGGAGAGAAAAAAAAACAAGACTTATTATTACAATTGGTGCCATCAGCATAAAAGAGAAATGTTCAAATATGTATTCAGTTATTGAAATAAATAATGTTACTGATTGAATTTAAAAAAATACAATAGCCAGAAAATTGCTCCACCTAATTTGGGCTACCTCATGTCTAAAATCAGAAATATGAAATGAGAACACAGGGGTTAAGTTTTTTTAGTGAATATTTCAGAAAATTGACCTAAGATGACCTTCGAAATTGAAAGTGCGCACAATAAAGGGAAAAAGCATCACCTATATCTCGATGTTGTTAAAATGATTTATCAACATAATTCAGATTGGTTAGGCCAAGAAGAAACAGTTGTCAAATATAGTGCCGCTTCTTAGGAAACCAAATGGAGCTTTCAAAATGATTTTTCAGGTAATAATTGACACGGCTATCTTTCTATCTATCAATCTATCTATCTATCTATCTATAAAAGGATCCATTTTAGCACTATACTAATGAAAGCCTTCCTTGTATTCTTACCACAGTGTTCTGTTTGGAAGCCTGGTTTGCCTTGCAGTAATGGCGCCATTCACATCTGAAGTGTACATGCTCCTTGCAAACACTGCATGCCATCCGAGTTTTCTGTCCCTCAGGGCAGACCGTGCATGACTTGTCCTCGAATGTCTTCATAAGTCGAGTGTCCCTCTCCTTGTGAACTTTAATAGGCGATTGAGAATGGGCCTAATGATA
>BQKZ01004165.1:72618-83799 GCA_036244855.1 Temnopleurus reevesii
GGTGACATTACAATTATACAAGCCACGGTATGTGGTTGCTATCTGAATCTGCTTTTCTGGGATGCGAGTTACAATATACTCAAGAATCATTGGATGGCCACTATAGACAGGTTTAGAATTATTTACAGACCATCTGGCTGAAAGGCAAGAAAATCCCTGGCAATCTACTAGAAACCCATAACCTGACCAGTAGCCATTCGTCTGTCAAGTTAATCTGTCTATAGAGGCAACTGGATGGCCACTATAGACAGGTTTGACTTAATCTACAGACCGTCTTGCTGAATGGCAAGAAAATATTTTGCAATCGTCTCGAAATCCATCATCTGACCAGCAGTTAACTGCCTGTCGGTATCAAGGATAATCTGTCTACAGAGGTAACATTTCATTCTTCCAGCGGTTGGCCACTATGGACATGTTTGACTTAATCTACACACCCTCTTGCTGAATGGCAAGAACATTTCCATCAATGTGTGGAAGGTCCATCATCTGACCATCTGTGTCTCCAACCACCTGATTCAACTCCTCACTAATCTGTGCTACAATATCCTCAAGATCTTTGGTGCTTCCTGTGGTGACAATTAAAGACAGGTTTGACTAAATCTACACACCCTCTTGCTGAATGGCAAGAACATTTCCATCAATGTGTGGAAGGTCCATCATCTGATCATCAGTGTCTCCAACAACCTGATTCAACTCCTCACTGATCTGCGCTACAATATCCTCTAGATTCTTGGTGCTTCCCGTGCCATTCTCTATCTGGTTAACAGGGTTGGCATCGTCCAAAGTGCTGTTGAGGCAACCGATCTGCAAGGATTCCTGTGGACTATTGCTGCATTCTAATATGAGTTGTGATTGTGCAAGGATAGGTTGTATTACAATCTCCTCAGAGGTTATATGGCCATCTTGTGCCTCCTGAAGCTCCTCCGTTTCATATTCTCTTTTGAGGGGATTTGTAATCGGTTCATCGCTTTGGATTTCGGTTTCATCTGATGTTTCCTGATGTTGCTGATTTCCATTTCGCAGCAAGGACTGCTGCTGTTCAGGCAACTCTCCATCTTTCATAGATCCACCCTCTGGATCACCCATCTCAACATCTTTCTCAGCTTCCGTTTTTAACTCATTCGAATCCCTTTCTTCCAATCTAGCTCCTGCATCAGACCCTAAGGTGGAATCCATGGTTGAATACTCATCTTCCAATCTTGAACTGTCATCAGAACAATATGTCTCATCAGTAACAAGGAGGTACTTATTTATCTCACCAGACTCATCTGTTCTATCATCAACAAGCTTCACTGAAGTTGTTCCTGTATCAAATTCTCTACTTTTCTGAGAAACATAAGCCACTTTCCAGACACCATCACCATCATAGTGTGGTTAGCAAGACTCTACTTCATCCTTAAACTCATCATCGTTGATTTCATGTACTTGGTCCCTACCCTGATGGCCAGCTTCGTCAGAGATGGATTGCACTATCTCCACGTCTTCAGAGACATCATCCTCATCCACAGGTCGCTTCTGATACTGTGACATTTGAAACCGCCGTGGAACCATACTGTGACAGTTGTGGAGAAGAAGACATTGTGGGTGAAGGCCCCGATCGCATGAGGAACACACCGTACGGGTAATCTGGGACTTCCTTGACGTGGAGCAAACGCAACAATACCGGGTTATGCCATCGTCGATCTCTACGTATCCCATGTCATCGGGGTCATCCTCAACTTCAACTTCAAATGGAGCTTGGTTTGATGTGGTATCCTGGAAATGCAAATAAAAAAAATTGGGTTGGCAAAGATTCTTTGGAACCTAAGCATCAGATCATCCTCACATTCTGATGATCCTGACCTTTTAATTGAATGTGCCAGACAGTTTTAATCATTTGTAAATCAATCTAATCATTCTAATTGATTAAAGCTGAATCAGTTATTACTTTCAATTAATAGACAACTTTCTTGGAATACCTTCTAAATCCATGAACAATAGTGCAATGGACACTCTGCATTTTTGAAAGTGATCTTTTCGATATAAAAACAGAGCTGACCACCTTCTGGAAGGTTAATGAGATGCATCTATCCCACAAAATATCATTCATTTCACAGATGAATTAACTTGAGTCTTTTTTCTTATCACAAAATTTTTCCCATGAGAAAAAATCTGGTTCACCTGTTTGGCTATTCACATTTTGACATCTTACCGTATGCATAATATTCCAGAAAGGTGGCATATAGGAATAACAGTCCCATATTTTTATAGAACCATCCCCCAGAATATATATTTGTCTGTTATGATGAACTCACCATGTCAACAAAATCACTCCTCCGTGGCATTTTAGAACATATATGGTGTGGAGCGCAAATCCTATGAAGACCTCTCTTACAAATAGCACACATCGAACTGGAGCGACTACGCCTCCCTGCTCTCCGATTGGAGCAAACTGAACAGTCTCTCTTTCGCGTCTTCACGTCGCTCGTTGGTATGGGAACCACTCGCACCTCTCCAGTGGAATTCAGACCTGTTTCAGCCTAAAAAAAGGAATGAAGTAAAACAGAGTGAAAGAAAAACATAAGATATTTTTACAATTGGTGCCATCGTCATAACAGAGAAAGCTACATATTTAAGAAATTGATCAAACTTATCTATGCATGCATCATAGAAATTTTAAACATGTACCAAGTTATTGAAATAAAGAATATTACTGTTTGAATTCTTTTAAAATTACTATACCCAGAAAATTGCTCCACCTAATTTGGGCTGCTTAAATTGGGAACATGAAATGGGTACATAGGAGTTAAAGGTTTTTTTTAGTAAATATTTCAGAAAATTGACCTCAGATGACCTTCGACATCAAAGGTTGACCTGCACATGCTATTTGGACTACCAAATGATATTAGAGTGCACTTCAAAGAGGGAAAAAATCACCTTTTTTTTTACCAAGGGCAATTTTCAAATGTTGTCATCACCATTGTCGAAAAAAGCATCCCCTATTTCTTGATGTTGCCAAAAACGATTTATCAATAATTAAAACTATTAGGCCTGGAAGAAAACATTTGTCTGATACACTGCCACTTCTTAGCGAGCAAGGAAACCCAATGGATCTTTCAAAAGGTTTCAGGTTATAATTGACACAATGATCGATCTTAAAGTCGTAAACCTTCCTAATATTCTTACCATAGTGTTCTGTTTGGAAGCCTGGTTTGCCTTGCAGTAATGGCGCCATTCACATCTGAAGTGTACATGCTCCTTGCAAACACTGCATGCCATCCGAGTTTTCTGTCCCTCAGGGCAGACCGTGCATGACTTGTCCTCGAATGTCTTCATAAGTCGAGTGTCCCTCTCCTTGTGAACTTTAATAGGCGTTTGAGAATGGGCCTAATGATACAATAGAGGGGAAACATAATGTGATACACATTTAAATAGCATAGCATATGCTTACTCTTGGAGAGCTGTATTTTTCCTTTTGGACTTTTGAATAATCCTACATTTTAATCCTACATTTTTTAATACAAAATGCATTAATTTTGACAATTCTGACTGAAAATGATTCCATCATCGATCCTATTTCGAGGCTTTGCACAAGCACGTCAGACATCACTCAGCGTTGAGGCGGGTATCGGTTCTGCAGACTGACCATCGGTGTGATGGAGCTCGATTTACGGGTCATTTTGCTCTCTCAACTAAGAACACGAACACGGAACACTTGGGGCCTGTAACATAAAAGATGCAATTAAACTTGCGATAAATATCTATTGTAAGTCTATGGCAAAATGTGTACTAAAGAGATGCAATTAATTGCAAGATTTATCGTATCTCTTTTATGTTACAGGCCCCAAATTTGAAATCACCCACTATCAGTAAAGGGCTTTTCTCTAGCCATTTTCTCTAGCTATTGTCAAGAGGTGAATGAGAGTAAGGTTCTTTTTCCCTTTTTTATTTGTATGTCAAATTCACATGATCTATGAAAAATACTTTAAAATCAGTAAGATGATGTGAACTTACAATATCCATGTAACTTGCATTGGATGTGGAAGGCATTGAGAGATCCAGTTGACTATGATCCTGGGAGGGTATCTAACTTATATCAACCATATCATCATTGTTTGGAATGGTTATGGTGGGTGCATTCAATTGCATAAAGGAAGAATCCTGCAGTAAGAAATGAAGATAAGTGAAAATATTACTTTTACAGAGTGTAACATTCAAATTTGAATGTTTACAACAGAATAGGATGGAAAGTTGGACAGACCTGTCACATCACAATCCAAGAGACATGGATGGGGTAATTTTGCATAAAGCTGTTTGTAGAGGTATGCAACGCTCTACGCAAGACTTATGACCCTTCATAAGGTGCTAACTCAGCGACATAAGAGATATAATTTAGTGCAGTCATGCTTTATTAGAGTTATGCGTAACTTTATGAAATAAAATCCTGGTTTGAGCCTCAGGTCCCATCCGAATGTAATTTTTGTAACTGTCCAACAGCTTCATTTTCGGCACATACCATGAAGCACATATTACTCAATTTATGTGAGGTTGTCATTGTCTAGTGGCAGAAAGTCCATGCACAGTGGAAGTCAGAATTATTTGCTTATATGTTATTGCTATAAAGCTCAGGGCAATGGGATCACAGTGGGATCATATGATCTGTCTATCATTCTGAGCTTTCCAGTGATAACACATTTGCAAAGATTTCCGACTTGCACTGTATTGTGCATCAAAAGGTTTGTGGTTCAAACCCCATCTGCACACTCTTCTAATTTGTCATGAAATCATCACTAGATTTTTACTTTTTACAGAAAATTGTTAAAACAAAAACAAAAACATTTTCATGATGACAACAGACTTTTTCAAAATATGTTTCAAAATATTAAAAAAACATCAGCAGCTGTTAAAAAAAGTATATTGAGGAAAGCATCTGGTAAATAGTTTAGTGGTGTCAGTGATGGGCAAAAAGGCCTCTTTCTTCACAGCTCAAGCTTGCATACAACTACCTCCAGCAGACAAAATACTATCTTCCCTCTTATTCAACAAACAGGTGCCTGAATTGATATACATTTCTCTGGAGAACAACAGGGCAGAACATTTTGTTTGCTTGAGCCATTGTTGAGTTTTGAATGTGATTCCTTTATTAGGTCCAATCTGCCTGTCCATCTTTTCCATGGTGATAATGCATTGCAAACTGAACAATCTTAACTGAACACAGAGCAAATAGAATGATTTGATTTATATGCCCCCTTCCCCTTCTAAAGGTTGATATATCAACCTTCTGCATAATGATAGAAGTTTAAATATAACCAATCCACTGAACCAAATATCTCCTCTCATGAGGCAATATGGAACTCAGCTTGTTGACTAATTCACATTTTAAATTATATCATCCTGCATATCCCAAAAGGTTGACATCACTGCCATTATGATAATGCTTGATACAACTGAACAAGATGAGAACAAAGTACTTACATGTGGTTTGGGCAAGCCACTGCTGCCGGGACAGATGTGCTGAGCAAGACACCTGTTAAACTTTATCACTGTGAGCAGAAGTGAAAAAGATTTGAACAAAGTAGATTCAGGGCTTCACAAAAATAGCTTCCCTTAAAGGTAGAAAACTACATTTGCACACGGTTATGCTTACAACTTGTTGTGTACCGGTACCTCAGATATGCCAAAATAATAACCTCTTTGAAGTAATTTGGTCGATGTTGTCCAGAATATTTAATTCAAATAAAAGTCTATTCTACCATAATTCATTTTGAACGCATGGTCCATTAATTTGAGGCCCGAATAGAAGAAATATTATTGGAATAACTATAAATGCACCTATCATGACCAGTCTTTGTGCTTAATTGATTGGTGATAAGTTCTAACATTTAGTACTATTCAACATAACACAACAATCTTGGAAAGTCAAATTTTAGGTGATAAGTTCTAACATTTAGTACTCTTCAACATAACACAACAATCTTGGAAAGTCAAATTTTAGGCTGCAAAAGAAGTATTCTACCTTTAATATATTTCACTTTTCAGGTACAACACCTGTTAAAATGAGAATAAAGGAAATTGCTATTGTGTGCCGCCTCTAGCTATTGCAAATGTTTCAATAGAAGAAATCTATTTTGTCTAAATCATTTTCCCTTCTGATCACAGCATAAATCTGTAGGCATAATTCAAGTACAAGTCTTTACACTTTGAAAAAAAAAGTTTAAAATTCTAATAAAAATGATGCAAAACAAAAATCACTGGCAAGGAAGTAAGATGGCAACCACAAGATTGGCAACTTATGCAGCGCGAGATTTTCTGGGGTGAGATGTACAATACGTATATATAATGACTTAGATTAANGGCAAGCCACTGCTGCCGGGACAGATGTGCTGAGCAAGACACCTGACATGCAAACCCCTTTTACAGGCCGCACACTGGGTTCTAGCCCTCCGTCGCTTCCCGTCTCGGATCTTCTCCGAGCAAACATCACAGGCTTTCCTTCCGTCTTTAACCTCGGTACTCTGGATTCGAATCACAGACGGGAGCTCTCCTACAAAGGTGCCTGTGGTCTGTATAATAAAAATATAACAGTAATAATATCAGGGGTGTGATAGCATCTGTGAAAAAAACCCTCAAAAATCTCAAAATAATCTGAAAAAATACGAAATGCTAAAATGAGAGTTTGATAATAACAATAAAACATGGGAATTGTATTGCACAGGTTATTTCCGAGTTAAATGATTGCGGCCCACTCTGGAGCAAATACACATGAAAAAGATGAGAAGAAAATATCATTAACATTGGATAATAATATGATCTTCTGTCATAAGTCATTCTTATAGAGAAACCTTCTAAAGCAGCACTTGAAGAATGTCACTCCTGGGAAAATGAGTTTGTCTCCAAAACACAGTTTCCCATGATATTTTTTTTAATTGGAACTTTCAATGGATTGGAAACCACAGATTTCAAGGTTTGCAAAGTTGGTATTTATTTATTGAAAGAACTACCAAGATAGTGAAATCTCATTTTACCTTTTGTTACAGTGGGGTATGGATAGTGGACACCTATGTCAGAGTACACAATTAGAGTGTTCATGAAGATCATACAAATATTCATAATTCTGTTTAAAGGAATCTTTTCTTTGATTTTGTTTCATAAATATTGTTACAAATACAAAATTACCCCTGTTTCATATTTTCATGTGTGCCTTTTTACTATTTTCACGAATAAGCTTAAGCTTTTTCTGATATTGAATTACTCACTAATCTATCATTGCATATTTTTCAAAACCATTTAGCACATATTCATCTCCAGTCCTGAGCATTCTAATTGAGCTCTATTCAATATTGTTAGAGTTCATTTTTTTTCATATAATCAGAACCCTCCAATAATTCTGGAATGCTCTACCCCTACCCATACGAACTGCACCACACTTAACACATTCAAAACATATGTAAAAACACACCTGTTTAATATGTAGTAGAGTAGTCCAAATAGTTTTGTTATTCCCTGTACATGTATTGTGTAGTTAAGATTATAATTATTTTGTAGATGGTATTTTGTATTGTATTTTACTGTGTTATTGTGCATAGAGGCCCTTGTATTATGCGCTATAAGCATACATTATTATTATTATTATTATTATTCACATACCTGCACCACATCAGTAGCTGGAGGGGGAGCCCTCCTCGTCTCATGCTGTCTACGGCACTGATGACGATAGAAGCACTTCTTGTGCACACCTAAACCACACATATTACACATAAGATGGGTGAACTTCTTGTTGCCGTCATGGTACGAGCATTCTTTGCAGTCGACCAGGGATGTTGGCCTGCACTTCACCAATATTGGTATGGAGTTTCCACGAGAGTAGTCTAGACTTGGGTTGTTCGTTTCTTCTGCTATCTCCTCAGGCTGATATGAAATGTTGTCGTTCAATCTGTTGGCTTCTGGATTATTCTCATGAGGTTGAAAGGAGATTGTGTTGTTCAATTTGTTGGGTTCTACACTTCTCTCCTCACAATGATATGAAAATGCGTCTTTCAATCTGTTGCTCTCTTGAGTAATCTCCGGAGACTGGAATAAGATTGCGTTGTTCAATTTGTTTGTTTCCACGTTTCTCTCCTCAGACCGATATGAAATTGCGTCACTCAATCTCCTGGTTTCTTGACTCCCCTCATGAGGATTAAATAAATTTGTTTCATTCAATTCATTGACTTCTTCTCTCCTTTGGTATGGTTGAAATAAAATTGAGTTGTTCAATTTATTAGTTTCTTGATGCCTCTCGTGCGGGGAATATAAGATTGAGTTGCTCAATTTGTTGGCTTCTGGAACCCTCTGATGAGGCTGATAAAGAATTGTGTGGTTCAATTTGTGAGTTTCTTCTCGACTCTCCAAAGGCTTTAAAAAAAGGGAAAAAAAGTAAAATTTAAAAATTTGGGAGTGATGACAAAAATTTTCACACCAATATTTTATCATAATCACAACAAAATAACAATAATAATAGCAACAACAATAACATTTGATTCTGAGAAGTACATTTTGATAGAATTTGACAACACCTACATAGAATTATCAAAATAAAAAATAAAAAGTACCTTTAAACAAATGTATCTCAAAATGAACAAATACAGAGTAAAGAGCAGATGATGATCATAAAAATACTTGAAAATGTTAGATTGTTTATTGTGTTGTCCCACATGTATTGCGCTATCTAAAGCAAAATCACAAAGAATAGCAACTAAAATGTGTAAAATTACATCCATGAGTTATGAGAGCAACGACCCTAAATAAAAAAAATTCTTTAAATTCTTATCAAAGCTCTGATATTGGGAAAGTCCGAGTGCAAGTTAGAAGTTTTGCTTAAATGTTACAATTATACAGTTAAGGACAATGGGATTACAATGGGATCTGTGGACCTTATCAATTGTTCTGAGCTGTCATAGAGATAACACGTACTGAATACGGTAGCTGGATAATTTTGCATTGTTAATTTCTCGTGGTTGGTTAGTCCATGTTCATTTTTGCAGGGTATTGAATTCGCAGATACAATCCATTAAAAAAAATAATAATCTCCCGACCTGACTAATAAAGATTTGTCAAGGAACACAAAGTGATTACTGCTACAAAAGAATGCTTTTAAATGCCGAAAATAATAGCCAATGACTGTATAATAACAGTATAATCTGGGATTATGATTAGACATGCAAATATACACGTCATTGAAACATTGAAAGCATCATCATGCAACTTCAAAACGAAATGTGTAAAGAACTGTGCATGTTAACATTTTGGACAAATTTATATGGATAATTTTCGCATGTCTAAAATTCATGGTCAGTTATTTCACCGCGAAAAGTGAGAAAATTAAACCTCCGTAAAAATTGTCAGCGATACAGTAGCAAAGAATTTCGACTATCAAGCTACCTTCTGATCAACCATTGGTTTGCACCTTACCTTCTCAGTCCAGGCAAACACTGGTGTTTTCTCCTCTCCAGAGCTCACAACTGGGACATCAAACTAATGAACACAAACAAATAAATAACATAGATATCATTAAGCATGCTTGTGGTAAATACATGTAAGTAATATCCAATTTCATGCAGGATGCAAATGCAGATGCAATCAATCTTGTTTGTAGCGACTGTCAAAGGGAAACAGGAAAAACAGGTGCTTATCATATAATAGACAATTTGGCAGACGTGTATGTTTGAATCTTCAAATGAAATGAAAAATAAAATGATTTGATTTTTATTTTTATTTTGAGATCTTTTCAAATTGAGTGAAATGGCTTTATACGTATGCTGCAAGACAACCTCAATACACTATTTGTTGCAATCCATACCCCTCAAAAAATATTCCCATGGATTAACTGCCTTTTAAATGTACTAATAATTCTAAAAGTTTCATTTATAGTTATTCAAGTGATTTGTTAACATCCTCAACAGCAAGCAATGTGCCATATTATCAGTCATTCTGTGCTGAATTTCCTTCCCTATGAAAGCATTTACAGTCCGTGGTGACTTGTCGATAAATGCCCATGTCATAATTTGAACTTCACATGTTGTTGAGACCTTTGCAGTGATGCATTTGACATGGATGCTTAAAAATGCATCGAGAATGCGACTTGTACAAGCTCATCAAAGAGTCTTGACATGAAAGCTAGAATGTGAATTCATGGCTGATGTTTTTGTACAAGTTGTTTTCTTGGTACACTAACAAACTTAAAAACACATGAAATTACAAATCAAATGCATCACTGCTAACATCTTAGCCCACAGTGAGACTTGTATCACGACAGTGACAGGTGGGGATAGGTGACACTATATCATACCTGCCAAGCTTTTAAGATAAAATATCTTACTCCTGGTTTAACCCTAAATGACCTGGGCTATTTTGAAACTGTACAGCCTGGTGGTTTCATCCATTCAGAGAAAAAATAATGATAGATCCATGAATTTTTACCGAAAATACAATTTCCATCAACTTTGTACATGCAATAACGTTTAAGGCATTCTGGGCTAAATTTTTTTTAATCTCGCATAATTCAGAAATGTACCTGGTCGTTGCAAAAATTGTCTAATTAAAATGCCCATAGACTTGTGCAAAATTATCTTTCAATGCGTGGAAATAACAGCCCATTAATTTATAAAAATGTTTTTTTTATAGTAACATATTGCAAGTGTAAATGTGCCCTGATGAATCAGAATGATCATGAAGAGCAGAAGGGTTCACAGTACGAATTGTCTTTATTGGAAATGTGAGTAGTCCTGAAAAGAACCTTCCCACTCTTGACATTTCATTGAGCATGTTCTCATCATCTTCAGGAGAAAGGAGATGATGAGAACATGCTCAACTCAACATCACTAGTGGGAAGGTACTGTTCAGGACTACTCAGATTTCCAAGAAAAAAGAACTCATTGTATGATGGGGTCACATTAATTCGTATCCTTTTTCTAGAGCATTTTTGGATTGTGGTATGATGGGGTCACATTAATTCGTATCCTTTTTCTAGAGCATTTTTGGATCGTGGTACTTAGCACAATATATCTCCTAAAATACAAAATTATTTTTTAAAATCTTGGCACGAAATGGAACTAGATTTTTCATGCTTCAAATATTTCCAAAAATAAAATTAATCCACGAAAGAATCACGGAGATATCGCGATATCAAAATTCGATTGACGAAACGATCGCATCGCTCCATGC
>BQKZ01004166.1:6506-18014 GCA_036244855.1 Temnopleurus reevesii
GGGGGGGGGGGTTGAAATGGTAGCCCTCCCATGTGGTCTATTAATGGAGCAGTGATTAATATAATGTGAATAATTGTGAATAAAAGCATACAACAATAACCATACTTTAATCCATTCACTTGCAATGAAAGCTGTGAGTAGACCGGTTTACTACTACTACTACTACTACTACTACTACTACTAATAATGATAGATGCAATTTATATAGTGCACATGTCCACTCTCATTGCTGAGTGCTCAAGGCGCTTTACATTAATTATCCTGGCTTTAGCCCGGCAGCCACCAGGGCACTTGGCATTTTAAGGAATAAATATTCCTGCCAGGTTCCCATTCACCTCACCTGGGTTGAGTGCAGTAAAGTGTGGATAAATTTCTTGCTGAAGGAAATTGACGCCATGGGTGGGATTCAAACTTACGACCCTCTGGTTGAAAGGTGAGATTCATGACCACTACACCACGGCTCCTCCACATACTAATAGATTCAAATTTATACACGCAGTAATGTGGTATCTGTAAGACCGGTTTACAATTTTACTGCAATACTTTGAATCCAGTTTGCATACATTACCTGTTGCTAAGTCGTGCAAGCCTCGGGCAAGCTTTTGGGTCTTTGAGAACAACCTTATGCGTACAATTTGCATATTAGTAAGCTCGCCTATTCACATGAAAATGAACATTCTAGAATAGGTAGCATCTTCAGTTTTCAGAATAATGTATTTCTGTGAATTATACAAATATGGGGTTTATATGCAAGTTTTATGTGTTCTTTATACACAAAAGTTGTTCGTGAAAACCTGAAAGTTTGCCTAACATAGTAATAATTAATGCAAACTGGATTCCAAGTATTGTATTTTTATTGTTATCATTTGGTTCATTTAATAGTGCGTATTAACTGCATCAATTTGAATGATGCAACAGCTGAACAAAAGTGAAAGCGGACTTAATAGAGGGTGTTGAATTGTTCATTCGCGCACTGTGTGCACATTTAACAAGACGCGCAACAAACAATGATTTTGATTGGCACGTTCCGATCAACTGCAGCTTGCAATCAATTGCAACTTTTGAACAACACTCCCTTACAACATTTACTTGTGATGAAAGCCTTTAAAGGTAGAATACTTCTTTTGCAGCCTAAAATTTAACTTTCCAAGATTGCTGTGTTATGTTGAAAGGTACTAAATGTTAGAACTTATCACCAATCAATTAAGCATAAAGATTGGTCATGATAGGCGCATTTATAGTTATTCCAATAATAATTCTTTTATTCGGGCCTCGAATTAACGGACCGTGCATTCAAAATTCAAAACGGCCGTTGACCAATAGCGCAGGTGTCTCTCTCAGTGCGTATTCCGCATGATGTGGCAGTGTATTGAAGTGCGCACTGTATATGCTCTTACAATGTTTTTTTTGTGTGTGTGTGGTACCGTAATACGCTAGGAGTATCGCGATACCGTTGGTGTCAAGATGAATTATGATAGAATAGATTGTTATTAGAATTAAATATTCAGGACTACATTCGACCAAACTACTTAATAGAGGTTATTATTTTGGCATATCTGAGGTACACAACAAGTTGTAAGCATAACCGTAATGTCTGCAAATGTAGTTTCTACCTTTAAATGAAAATGCACTTTATGCATATTCTGGAATGGTAATTGGCATCTTTGTGATGAATGAGTGAGCCGTCATATTATGTTGCCTTTCACCTTGAGGTCAAAGAGAGGTCAATGCCAAACTTGTTTATTCCTCTCTCTCTTTCTCTGTTTTATTAGTATTTTCCTTCAGACCCTAAAATACATAAAAGTACATATATCAGAAGAAGAGTCTAACCCAAAGTGATATTTTTAAGCAGGAGCAGAACAAATATTTTGGGCAGAACAAAAAAGTTTGCAGAAGATTGGACAAGTATAACAAAGTTATGAATTTTAAAAGATTTGAAAAAATGGGCAAATAAGTAAAAATTTTGGGACATGTTGCTAATTTGATGTCATTAGTGCACTACTAACCATCACTTTGGTTTAAATTATGTTGCAAAATTCATAATTTCTACAGAAAGATACAAAGATTGTGTTAACCCTCCATTGAGCACAAAATTTCTTAAGGTTGTGAAATTTTTCCCAACCAACATTTTAACAAAGCTCAGATTTACATGATTTTATTCTATATGATTCTGAGTCCCCCAAAGTAGATCAAGGAGATTATTTCTCAGAAAACTTTTTCTAATTTCACCTACACTATCAACTATATTCCATGACATTTGCTCAGTGAAAATCGCTCTTTTGGATTATCTACACAGTAAGTCAAATTTCAAACGTACACTCAAACCTAGCCCTAACCCTCATCATCTCATCAATTTGAAGCATTAACTTTAACAGAACTCTAATCCTAGCTCTACGTCTCACGAATAATTAGAAGTGTACATTTGTCGCCAGAGCAATTGTCGCGACAACTGTCAACTACTATTGAATTCTAAAATGCTGGTAGTTATAGTCATGACCTTTTCTCATTATCTTTGTTTGATGAAATAATAGGAAATGTGCAAAGTACTTTCACGTTTGGCATACTGCGGAATGTATCTTTTTATTTGTTATTTTATTAGATTCCATTATCTTGGATCTACAAATATGTGCAGGCACATACATACTAGAACAGGGTGGGGTTGGGGGAGGGGTTAGGATGAGGGCTACAATTTTACCTTATTTTCTGACAAGCAGAAAGAGGGTTTTCTTAATATTTGTCACCACTTTTGTCTTCATATTTTTTTCATGTTAAAAAATTAATCTAGGGGGGAGGGTGGGGAAATTCCTCCAACGGGCCAGCCGTCTCGTCCCATGCTTACATGTACGTTTCCAATTTGTAAATATCATTTGGGAAGCCATAGACAGGGTTACATTTTTATGCAGGGCCCCCTGGAAGAACGGCTTTCAGCAGAAAGTGGTTACTCTGGGTAAATAAGAGATATTATTTTTTATTATTACTATGTATTCTCCACAACTAAGGGTCATTTTTCTGAAGACACAATAGCCTTTTACATACTGCAGTAGCGAATATTTTCGCCTATCTTCATGTTTTGGGACCAGTTTGAAATATTAGCGTGTTTTCATAGATTTTATGCATATGAATGTGCATCAAACTCAACGGAAATTTTCCCACTGCTCAGACTGTGAACTTCGCGAAACTAAAGACATCACACAGATTTTAACTACTGTATACAGTAAATGAATGGAGAGTGTGACAAAGTGACTGAGAACGGACGAAGCATTATTCAAGAAGGCTGAAATTTCTTTTATGACCTCTTGACCCTCCGCATAAATAAGAAACTTGATCTTCTAATTGAGCTCTCCTTGGTCAGTGCATGCAACTGGGAGTTATATGACCTCTGAGGAGGTGACCTCCTTTTAACCAGACCCAGACTGGACAATAACGAGGTAGTCTTTGATTTTAGACCTTACTTTGGCATTCACTCTGTAAATCCATTCAGGATGGGAAGTATGGTACAGCCAATTCAATCACTGTTGCGTCCTCAAATTAGCAATAATAGAATTTTCGAGTGCCTTATTAGAGCTTTTCAATTATATTCCTGAAAGATTCAATTTTTATTAGCTGAACACATTTTTTAAATCGTAGGTTGTTGGGGGGTTTGGTTTTAAGTATACTACACACTAGCAAATATTTTTGTCTGTGCCTGGGGTATCCTGTATAAACCAACCAATATTTTGTTGAACCAAGCAGAGGAAAGAAATTAATCATGTTGAAGTATGTTCAGTGTTTACAGTAGTTTCATATCTTATAGAGATCATGTAGGAGAGAATCATGCTTGGACAGTTGGATTCATATTAATGTGGAACCAGTAAAGGCTTAGGGAAAGTTGTTCTCAATTGCAAATTGCAGTTAATCGACACGCGCCGTTTTAGTTGCGGTTTCATGCACGTGCGCAAAAATATGCAACTGATTTGCAGTTGATTTGCAATCGGTTACAGCTTTTGTGTCCAGATGATAGAGTGATCCAGATTGATTGGAGTGGGGGGGGGGGGGGGAGTGGTGTATAATTTAGGTCACACTGTTCATTTACCACATACATGTACCATGAAATCAAAGAGTCAATGGCTCAACAAGCAAAATAATAAAACAGGGTTTTCATTAAAAAAAAATGTAAATAAATAATTTGTTTGGGGTAAAATGAAGGGGGCTACTGCCTAAATGGCTCCTATCAATATCACATACCTACAGCAAGTTATGGCATGCTCGGGGCCCTGGATTTATTCAACTTGGGGGTGTTGCTCAAAAGTTGCAATTGATCGCAAGTTGCAGTTGATCGGAATGCGCCAACAATATCATTGTTTTATGCGCATCTTGTTAAATGCGCATACCGTGCGCGAATGAAAATGCGCGTTACAATTTGCAAAGTTGCAGTTGATTTGCAGTCGATTTTGAGCAACACCCCATTAGTATGATCAGTGACAAACTAAAGTAAAAGGAAAAATCGTTGAAAATTCTGATAATGGTAAATTCGGAAAGTAATTTTTAATCAGCCTTGTATTTCCACAATTTCTAGTGAACATCTATATGTGGAGGCGCCGTAGTGTAGTGGTTCCGACTCTCGCCTTTCAACCAGAGGTTTGAATCCCAACAATGGCGTTAATTTCCTTCAGCAAGAATTTCATCCGCATTGTGCAGCACTCAACCCATGTGAGGTGGATGGGTACCTGGTAGGAATATCTATTCCTTGAAATGCCATGTGTGCTGGTGTACGCCGGGCTAAAGCCAGGATAATATTAATGCAAAGTGCTTTGAGCACTCTGCAGAGTAGATACGTGCGCTATATAAATTGCATCTATTATTATAATTATTATTATGTAAAACAACAAGAACTGATAATGCTTGATGGCTGATTGTAATCAATTACTCATTTTCTTTTATTTCATGTTGCATCTGATGACCCTTTTGGGGCTCTTATTATTGATGTTCATCCAAACAGGTAAGAATATTGTTCAGTTATAAATATCATTGAATGGCAAAAAAATAATAATAATAATAATAATAATAATTACATTACATTACATTATTTTTTACAATATTTGTACAATATTATTATTATTATTATTAACCGGTCATGTGTGGCTCAGTGGTAGAGCGTCTGCCCCATGAATGGAAGGTCGTCGGTTCGATCCCCGGCCGAGTCATACCAAAGACCTATAAAAGTGGGACCATCTGCCTTCTTGCCAGATGCTCGGCATTTAAGAAAGGAGAAGGGTAATAATAACTTTATGTTATGCAGGGCCCACTGGAAGAACAGCTAACTTACAGCTAAATGTGGCTTCCCTGGATAAATAAGACATTATTATTATTATGTATTTGTTTATTATTATTATTACCAGCATATTACCAGCATATTACCAGCATAATACCTACCTACCAGTATAAAGCTTGTATCTCAATCAGTTCCTTTATTCGTCCCTCCTTGCCCTTCACATCCTGTTCTTTCTTTCTCTCAACCCCCTCGTTTAGCTTTTTCTATATACTTGTGTGTTCACTTCATTTCCTTGTCATTTTGCTTATGATTAAGATTCTGCTAGGATTTTTTTACTTCAGTTGGAAAAACATCAGGAAACATAGGAAAATTAGATTTTGCAAAGGTATCACTAGACTGCATATATTGTGATAGATATTTTAAGATTCAGGCATTATTTTTAGCTGCTAAAATCATAAATATGTCAATTTTGCCAAACCTCATCAGGGCACTAGAAACCTTCTTGCCTCAATACCTGGGGCAACAAAATTAAGCCATAAATTGGCACTTGCACAACTGTACAAAAATTATGTAAAAAAACTGTACATTCATGACTGTCAATAAATTCTATTAGAGTAGGCCCTATCCAGATACCAGATTCAACATCTGACCAACTTCGATAACCTTTTCCAAATGAAATGATACGAATGTGTGTGCAGAGCTTTGTTTTTATCCTTGATTATGTATGGGCAATAGAAATTGGTGTTTGAGCAAGTGATTTGAAAATCCACTAGCCCAACAAGACACATATGGGCCCGTATTCCGATAGCGAGGTCTAAGTTAACCTTGGTCTAAATCTTTGGTTTAGGTATGGGTAGCCAAAAGTGCCAAAACTTTATTTACAATGTATAATTCTTAAGGTAACTGCTCTCTTTTCCCATGCTCTAATAATGTAGAAAACTATTTAAGTTTCTATTCCAAGTCTGTTTGTAATACTATGAGTGCCAATGGGCTGGTAAATTCAACATAGACTGATATAGATTCAAGCCTCTTTTGGCTTCCCATACTTAAACCATATATTTAAACTACAGTTTAAACCTGACATCAGAATATGGACCATGATGTGTAAAACTTTTATATCACCCTGCTCTTGAAATGACCCAGCTGCAAGGTTTTGATTCACATGGCAGTCTCAGTGGGTATGGAGAACTTAAATATCGCCCTCTATTGATCATTTTGATGAAAGCAATTTTCCTAAAAATGTCAATGAATATTAGGTATATTTCAATTGTTCAATGAGAGATATGGTTAATGACCCTTGAATGCATTGTTTAACATTGTTTCCATCAAATTATCAACTGCCAGGTCCAAAATGCTATCTAAATGGTTTAGGGTGTAAACTAAGCTGTGAAAAAGTAGGCTTAAAAATCAGTTGTTAATACAAAAAAATGGCGAAAATTGAAAATGCGACCTACATATGCACAATGTGCAGAAATAGTGTGTGCATATACACTTTATTAATTTTTTTTTTTTTTTTTTAAAGATATCTAGATAGTGCCTGTATAACTTCCTTCTTATTTGAATTCATTGTTTTTCATCAATCTGAATGTAATAACGGATTGATTTGATATTTTTTTGGAATAACAAAATCCTATTTTCTGACAATCTCTATAATATATTGTACAAATATTATGAAATAATTCCCTTTAGAATAGATTAGAACTGCCTTTTTAAGGCTCTGTTTTGAACGTACAGGGCCCCGTAACATAAGGTTTGCGATTAATCGCTAATTTGATAGCGATTGATATCAAGCGCAAGTCTATGGCAAATCATATACAAAAGTTTTCAATCAAGAGCAACCTCAATTAGCAATTAATCGCAAACCTATATGTTATGGGGCCCAGATTGGCATATTTTTAGAATATGTTTTTTTTTTATGAACTACCTACATATTTCCAGTTGTAAACTGATTAGATGGATTAAATGAGATATATTTTGGAAATAATTTCAATTTCACAACCAACAATTCTGCATTATCTTGAATTTTGTAAGCTTCATTTGAATGAAATTCTGGTTTTCATAATGACCAGAAAATGAATGGTCCCATTATTCCCACAATACCTGCATGAATGTTCAAAGCTATAAATGAATCACGTGTGCCAATATGAAACCTATCCCTTGAATAGTCGGGTTTACTTATATATTCAAATTTATGTGCATTTAACGTAGTTACGCGGTATTCCATAGACCGATTAATAACAATAAGACTACAATACTTGGAATCCAGTTTGTATACATTACTTGTTGCTATGTTGGGCAAGCCTCAGGCAAGCTTACAGGTTGTCAAGAACAACCTTTGTGTTAGAGGTATACATAAAATTTGCATCTATTAGTAAATCTGCCTATTGTTTAGCTCTCATCAAACAAATCATTTTCTGTTGTCTTGCCCCTCTGCACCTTGGACTAGTCTAACTAGATAGATGGTGCATTAGAAATGCGGGTTTTTCATTGTCATTTATGATGAATGAACAAAAATGAGATGTACAAATTTGAGCAAAATCAGATAATCTGTTGAATAGTTTTGAGTTTTTAATAATTCAATGATATCACGATTCCTGCTGCTGATGGGATTCCTTCAAGTTGACACCTTTGATGGAATCTGCGAAACTGTATCAGATAACTCCCCTTTCATTCTGTACACCAAATTTCATTATAAAATTCACAATTTTGCAATGGATTATTGGATTGTGCTCAATTTTTTTTTTTTTTTTTTTTTTTTATAGTTTATATGATTTTTCTTCATGCAATTAGTACGATAATCTGTAGTCGTGGGGTCCTTTTTAAGTTCAGATATTTTTTCCTAAAGAGGAAGCATTTTATGTTGAGACTTTAATGCAATCCATAAAGCACAATTCCTTCACGAAGAAACGAAATGAAGATGGCATTCTTGTAATCCAAATTTGCGAAGCTTAAAAAAAGGGCATTAAGTATTCTGGTGTCAGCAGTGTAGCTGTAGGTAGCACGCTGCATTTCAAGGAAAAAAATTCCTGCCAGGTGCCCATTCACCTCGCCTGGGTGGAGTGCAGCACAATGTGGATGAATTTCTTGCTGAAGAATAAATTATTGTCATGGTGGGATTGGAACCTGTGACCCTCTAGTTGAAAGGCGAGCGTCTAAACCACTACACCATGATGCCTGCATATGTTTGATATAAAGTGAAACTTTTGCTTCCGATGACCATTGTAGGTGATAAAATGTAATCTGGAAACCATGCCAAAAGTAGCGCAGAGTGCATTTACTCCCCACAACCTCTATATTGGTAGGAATGAAGCAACGTCACACCTCCGCAGACCCCATACGCAAGAGCGAAGGTCATGGACGTGCCTCTAACCCCAAATCCATTGCACCCCCATGGGCGCGGAGAGATACCCCTCTGGGGCGATTCTTGACCTCCTGGGGGCTGACCGTGACTCTGACCGACCAAAAATGATATGATAACCAACGATTTGTTTTTCTCTTGTCCTTCTTTGATGTTTGTTGTTTATTATTATCTTCCTTCTACTGTGATACTCTTCTCTCACCCCATTATTTTCCTTAGCCCCCCTCCCATTTTTTAAAACTTAGCCCCCCCCCTTTTTGGGTACTACCGACGAGTCCGACAGCCCACGAGTCCGACAGCTCATGAGGCCGACATTTTGAATAATTGGTGCAAGAAATAGACATTACATAAAAACGGATTAGAGTCAGACAACTCATTAATCCGACAAAATTATGAAAACGCACATGATTACGACCGAACATAAATTTTGCAAATGAGACCGACTCTAGGTAAAATTGGTCTATTCGTCAGACAGCTTGCTTTTTGCCCGATAAGATTGATAGTAGTTTAAATTGTATTTTAGTCCGACAATTTTTAAATTTTGCGCATTAATCCGACATAATGAATAGCGCCATCTATGTTTGTTTAGTAGAAAAGTTGATGTACAGGGTAGCCCAAGAAATTACATATATCGCGCTTTTCGATGATATAGCCTAATCATGTGAAAATTTTTGATTTTTTTGGGGGGAGGGGGGGGGGTGTTCCCAATATCTTGAATCAGGGTGGACATCAATATCGCTTATTGTGCCAACCAAAGAATACGTTATTATATATATTTCTGGGTTAAAAGGGCCCCAAATTGGAGGAGAAGACATTTTTTTTGTACAAAATAGAGTTTGTACAACAACTACAGATAGCGCTGTTACAATTGTCGGACTAGAGTCCTATTTTCTTAACTGTCGGACAAGTAGTATGTTATACTGTCTATTGCACTATATTTACGTTAGTCGGTCTCGTAGGTCTGTTTGCATGCTGTCGGGCCCAAAGCAAATAATTTGTCAGTGACGTTCTTGCGACCGTGAAAGTCAAAATGTCTAGCTCGAACCTCATTTTGAAAATTGTCGATGTAGTAGGCTTATATTCATTTCTGTCGGACTCGTGAGCTGTCGGACTTGTGGGCTGTCGGACTCGTGGGATGCTCCCCCCTTTTGAGTTTATCGCGACCTTTAGAACAGGGCTATGCATTGTCAGTTTCCTTTTCACATATGCAAAAATTGTCCTTGGTTGTTAGCTAGTCTGCAAGAACATACCCTAGGCTTTCGGTGTGTGCAGGCGCAGAGCGTGATACAGGGTATGCATTGTGTGACTACATCACACACAGTATTGCTCTATCCTCAGCCTAGACTGAGGGTAGAGCAATGCTGTATGTGTGTGATGTAGTCACACAATATGCAATTTTCAGAAATTATAGTCGAAGCGTGTGCATTAGCTTCCCAAATCGGAAGTCACCTCCCTGTCCACAACAGATCGATATTGACAGTATCGTGGGGCATCAATTTATATCGCCTACAGTCACTGGCAACAATTCTCATGATATCGTCGATATTGATCCTTTACAATTGACTAGGGGACTTCCGGTTTGGGAAGCTAATACACGTGCCATGGCTATCCTTTTCGATAATTGCCCATTTTTCTTCTTTTAGCATGACGGTACTTGGTACTGTATAAAAAAAAAACCCTTGCTGTAATTAAAGTTAATATCAGGAAATATTTAGCATAAAGTGCAATTCAAACATGATTTTTCGATCTAGAACCTTTGGGAAAATGAAAACACATGCAAATATGCGTAACCGGAAGAAGGTAAGTCAACTTATATGACGTTATTCTAATTAAAACTGCATAGCGCCATCTGCAATTCTTAAGTTGAGTGTATTGTCGGTTTCGAGAATTGTCTGCCTGCATCTTTTTTTGACACACACTGTACTTCACTTGACCATTAATCTACATGTCCAATCGGTCACCTTGACCTGTGGTTTTATCTCTTCATCCCTCCCATTCTAATTTAATCCCTCAGTCAAAGTGGGAGGCAGATGAGATAAAAGATGATTGAATAATATTTCATAATCCCGTATAAAGTGATACCCCTCACATATGCAACAAAAAGGACGCTAACACCCACGTAATTACACAATGCTGACGTCTTTCTTGCATTCAATTATCAATAGCCTCAGCTAGTGGTCACTCGCTATTCACTATCTTCCATTATTAAATATTCAATTCAATATTCTATTCATAAATGTGACTGAAAACTGACCTCTCTGTGTATTTATCTTTTGTTGATTGAAAGAAAAATTGTTGACCTATTAAAAAAAGTAATTATTTGAGGTATGAATAGCTGTTTTATTGATATATTTGTTTACCTGTCATACTCGATAGCAGTTTTATAGCCTGTGAAGTATAATGGATTTCTATAGAGGGTCGTAATTTTCCCCATTTAGGGCACAGTGCCCTCTTATTTTTGACAATTGTATAGTTACATCTCGTGGAGAACAAGTTTTTTTGACAAGTTTAATCTTTTGATGTTTCGATTCATTCCTTTTGATGCAAAAGAGATTTTCATAAGACGAGAGGGGGGCAAAGACACAAAAGATATTGCTTTAAGGGGAAACAGAAAAAGATGTAGCATGTTGAAGATAGACTGGCATTCACCCAAACGAGTTGTCTTGGCGAGTTGAACAACTCGCCTTTGCGCTGCAAGTGTAAGCTTCCGTATAGGACTGTTGTAGTTTCTGAAACCTTTAGGTTTCGGCTCTAACGCATACAGGCATGCTATGGATATCTGTTATGTGCTATATCAGAACTGAATATCATTATCATTCGGTGAGAACCCTACTAATAACTGAAACAATATTATTCTTTTAAAAAACAAGTTTGAATTCGGCAAACTCCCCATTAAAAT
>BQKZ01004166.1:19579-35033 GCA_036244855.1 Temnopleurus reevesii
AGGTATGTAATTAATAATTAAATATTACCTCCAAGCTTGATAAACTCTCTCCATACACCCCTTTGTACATCATACAATAATGGCTTATAATTAATGTGATGGGTAAGTATAGGGGATACTCTTCTCCTTTGTCCGGTTTAGCTGGGTTTAGCCGGCCTGTCCTCTTGAACTTATGTGGCACTGAAAAAGAGCAAGGTCGTACAATCAAATGCCCCATTCAGACTAACACCTCATTCACACTTATCTGGTAATTATAATAATATTAATAATAATATAATTATAGATGCAATTTATATAGTGCACATATCCACTCTGCTGAGTGCTCAAGGCGCTTTACATTATTATTACCCTGGCTTTAGCCTGGCAGCCATTCACGGCGACTTGGCATTTCAAAGAATAAATATTCCTGCCAGGTACCCATTCACCTCACCTGGGTTGAGTGCAGCACAATGTGGATGAATTAGCCGGCATTTCTCAAATGAACACCTGGGGAATGCTATTCTGATATGGCACTCAGACTGTTGCACATGAATTTTCATTGTCTTGATCTATTGTCTGATATTGTTCGCAAAAAAAATTTCACCAGTGTTTACCCGCCCTTTATCTAGAAACGTGACAGAGAACCTGCAGCAAAACACAACATTTTTTTCTAGCCGTGTCTCACTCGAATATTAATATTTTTAGCCAAATGTCCTCTTGACAATCAGAATTTGAATGAATTGAAATAAACAGGCATAATGGAATGTGAATAAGGCAATGCCATTCATAAAGTCATAAAGTGGAGGCGCCGTGGTGTAGTGGATCATGACTCTCGCCTTTCAACCAGAGGGTCGGAGGTTTGAGTTCAACCCAGGCGCTAATTTCCTTCAGCAAGAAATTCATCCACACTGTGCTGCACTCAACCCAGGTGAGGTGAATGGGTACCTGGTAGGAATATTTATTCCTTGAAACGCCATATGCGCTGCGCTGGTGGCTGCCGGGCTAAAGCCAGGGTAATAATGCTGCATAAATTGTAGAGCGCTTAGAGACCTTTATCAGAGGTAATTAGCGCTATATAAGAACTGCATATTATTATTATTATAAATTAAAATGAAATCAAACCCGAAAAGTCATTTTTAATAAGTTTATAGCTTTTTACTGTACTGTTGGTCTGACACAAATTTTTCTCTGAACCATCATTACAAACAAAAAGTGTGAATTTTGCCTGGAAACTCTTCATCAAAAACTTTAATAATAATACAGTCAAACCTGCTCTAGCGACCACATGTATAGAAAGACCACTAATTGTCTATAAAGTACACCTTTCTTGACTCCCTAGAATGCATTTCATGTGTAAATGGACCTGTCTATAGAGACCACCTGTTGTTAAAGACCCGTTTTTCTGTCTCCCTTGGGTGGTCATTATAGACACGTTTGACAGTAATAATGTATAGCAGTTAAACACACTTTTTCTCTAGTCACCTATTCAGAGGAACAAATGAAATTTTATAAAATTATTACCTGGCCATAGCAATAGTTGCCAAATGGCACTAAAAAGAATAAAGAATAAATTCCTGCCAATACCCATATGTCAACTGGTTTGAGTGCAGCACAGTGTAGATAAATTTCTTGATAAAGAAAATTAACACTATATCTGGGGTTCAAACCGCTGAACCTCTAGTTGAGAGGCGGGAGTCAGAACCACTACACCACCCCCTTACTTACCTTACATTCTCCGGTAAACATTGGGAATCTTACCGTACTAGAGTTTTTTTTAGTGTNCCTTACTTACCTTACATTCTCCGGTAAACATTGGGAATCTTACCGTACTAGAGTTTTTTTTAGTGAATATAGAATATTGTCCAGTGGTATATAGTGTGAATGGGATAAAATTTAAAGACCAATGTATCGCCTGGGGCTAAGAATGTACCAAAGGGAATATTGCATTCTGCAACCCGGAAAAATCTTCAACTGTAAAGCCCCGGTCACATGGGGCCCCGGAAGCAACACGATTCACCCCGACTCATTGTTCTGAGGCAGTTAACTGTGAATTAACAAAGAGTTGGGGTGAATCGTGTTGCTTCCGGGGTAATTCCTGCCAATACCCATATGTCAACTGGTTTGAGTGCAGCACAGTGCAGATAAATTTCTTGCTGAAGGAAGTTAAAGCTATAGCTGGGGTTCAAACCGCTGACCCTCTAGTTGAGAGGCGGGAGTCAGAACCACTACACCACCCCCTTACTTACCTTACATTCTCCGGTAAACATTGGGAATCTTACCAGACTAGAGTTTTTTAGTGAATATAGAATATTGTCCAGTGGTATACAGTGGAGGCGCTGTGGTGTAGTGGTCATGACTCTCGCCTTTCAACCAGAGGGTCGTACGTTCGAATCCCACCCATGGCGTTAACTTCCTTCAGCAAGAAATTTATCCACAAAGCTGCACTCTACCCAGGTGTGCTTGGGGACCGGTAGGAGACAGCAGCACATTATCTGATATGATGTGAGCGCCTATTTGGCTGCCTAGATGCTAAGGCTTGAATTGCCATCCAGTGACCGGGTAATAATATCGTAAGCGCTTTGACCAGTCAACACTGACGGAAAAAGCGCTATATAAATCTGCAATATTATTATTATCATTATAGTGTGAATGGGATAAAATTTAAAGACCAATATATCGCCAGGGCTAAGAATGTACCAAAGGGAATATTGCATTCTGCAACCCGGAAAAATCTTCAACTGTAAAGCCCCGGTCACATAGGGCCCCGGAAGCAACACGATTCACCCCGACTCGTTGTTCTGAGGCAGTTAACCGTGAATTAACAAAGAGTCGGGGTGAATCGTGTTGCTTCCGGGGTACTATGTGAGCGGGGCATAATCGTTCGGGAACACTTCATGCCTTTGCCTTCCGGGATTATTTTGATTATTTCGCTATAAAAAATAGCACAATCATTCCTAGATCGATCTCATTCATCACTGGATTATTATGCACGACTTTAATTACATTTCTTTTAGAACACTGTTCTTATGAAAAAATGATAAATAATCCCAGTGTTGGAATATATTACGAAAGGTCTGCAAACCCATCCTACATTCCTTTTGTTTTTATAGATTTACACATTTTTTTTCTTCTCATGATATTCGTTTCAGATAGTCTTTTTGCTCATATAAACTCTAATTGACATATTGTTTTTTAAGTACTGGGTTTTTATGTATTGTATTAAATGATAAATCTCCATAATTTTTTTAATGTACTCATTTGTTTCAGACATTTTTTCTTTTGCTCATCAAAAATTTTAATAATTGATTCTTAGCAGTATGAAGTATCAGATTTTTTTGTATTAAAAGATAAGTCTCCACAATTTTTGTTGTCTAATGATATTTGTTTTAGACCACAGCCCTGTAAAATAAAAGAGATACAATGAATTGAAAATTAATTGTATCTCAATGGTACATGTTTCGCCATAGATTTACGATTAATATTTATCGTAAGTTTAATTGCATCTTTTATGTTACAGTCCCAAGGACTCTTCCATAAATTCGCTAGTAGCCGTTGATTTCCTTCTCAATTAGGTACATTTGAGTGGGAGAATCATATTGCCATTATTCAATGCAAATCAATGATTAAAATCTCATTTTCATTGAGTACATTTTCAAATTATTTTGAGGCACATATCGATGATACAAGTTTTGACTGTATCCAATGGAGAATTATTATCAAAGAGGCCAAACATTCTCGAAACATTTACAGAGATGTTAAAATTAAAATGTGAATAATCCAATAGTTGAACAAGGTGAGAGAAAACGCAACAATAATGACTGCATTCTCAGTTACAAAAGCCTTGAATTCATATGAATATACAGCTTATGCATGCTGCAAAAGCTGAACTTTTCGCTGGGGTTTTATTTTTGCGAATTTCATGACCATCAATTCACCCATAGACTTGTGTACAATCAATGTGAGCAGCAGGGATAAAGAACTGGGAAGAAGTTAACTTAATTCAAGCATTCACAATACCTTCATGATCACAAAAGAAAGTCCCAATTGTGACTCTTGTTCAACATACTTCCACAGAATGATAAGGATGGAAATTTCTTAGGTGTCCATCTGTTGTTAATGCTTGAATGGAGGCTTGAAAATGTGAATAATCCAACAGCGGAACAATGGTGACAGAAAACGCAACAATATATTCTCAGTCACAAAGACCTTGAATTCATATGATTATACAACTTATATATACAGCAAAAGCTGAAATTTTCGCTGGGGTTTCATTTTCACGAATTTTGCACCATGAATTCGCTAAAACTTTCACTCTTTACAATGCCCATAGACCCTTGTATAATAATCTCTCAAAGCATGAAAATGGCTAACATGTGATAAGGTCTGAAATTTAGAGAATTTGCTAGATTTTATTCACACTAAAATATCGGCTCTTACAGTATTCTGGAACGGTCAACATCTCTGTAGCGGATGTAACATATGCAACATGCCAAGTATTTCCTCCGGCAGTCGAATAAACTTGAATCTAATTTCAGAAAAAGAATCGTTGGAGGTTATCACCAGTGATATCTCAATTCACCTTCCAATGATTACTGTGCTTAGTTTGTGTGTTGTGTTACACCTTGAAGGCTTGGCCGTGGATTGTTGGCGCAGTCGAGGAAGACATGACTTGAATTTTTCCGTTCGTAAATCACACCGAATTTGTCATTTGGAGAGAGGAAAGCGAAGAATCATTCAGTTTCTGCAATGCTCATACAATCAATGTGATTCGTGCATTCATTTTCACATAATTAAAGACATTGTCAAACATTGAGATTTTGTTATTTAAATTCTCAAATCAAGCAGTCTTACCTATGTCAGATTGATGAAAAATCAATGAAGAATGTAAAATAAAAGGAAGTTATACAGGCACTATCAAAATATTTATGAAAGTTGAACAAAGCATTGACTGTCGCTTTAATTTTGAATCCGGCAGTTGAGAACTTTTAAACAAAAACAATGCTGAACAATCTGTCTTTAATGATTTGAGAGGTTTTCAATGTAATTGGATTGTTTGAAACTTTGTCAGGATTTGGCAGATTTGGTGATGTGAGCTTGAATATCAACAAACAAGTTTATCAGTTTCATGAAATTGTAACTATTCTATTTCTTTAATTTGTGCTGATGTCCCATTCCGATTAATGCGTATAATTGGAAGCTGAAATTCCAATACAGGGATTTGTTTTATCTCTCAAGTTTCCAGAATGATTTAGAATAGAAAGTATTTGGAAAAAACAACCACCCCCCAAAAAATCTGTCCTTCGTTCTGGAGAAAAGTTGGAAGCATTGAATGCTTAAAACTAGAAATGTCGATTGGGTACAGTCAAACCTGTCTATAGTGGCCACCTAGGGTAGACATGCAAACTGTGTGTTATAAGTTAACCTGAACTATGAGAAAAATTCACAGCACCCAGATGGGATTTAAACACATGACCTCTCTTATAGATGAGTGTCAATACCACTAGACCACCAGAAGTTTTATCATGATAAATATACAAAATAGTAGAATTATAAATCAGTTGATAATCAATTATAAAGATTTAACCAATTATGGTACACACCCAAACTCTGTGATTTTTTTCATAGCTCCAGGCAACTTATAACACACAGTTTGTGTGTATGCCCTGCTTGGTGATAGATTTATAACCTATTTAATTCTGATCACCTAAAGATTTATAATGATTCTTCTTTATTTATCTATACAAATATATTTGTGCAGGCACAAAAGATCAGCAAACCCGCTGTTTTTTTTATCAATGCACTGATGATACAATACATTGGCATAGAAAGCATGAACAATATTAACCAGCAAAATGCAAATAGATATAAAGTAAAATATACAAAGATACAAATGCAATTAATCACAATTCTATAGTATAATTGTCATTTTCTTTGCGATGTTAGGTGAACAAATTTGATTTAGTTAAGGTCCATTTTTGAAAGTGTTATTTTGAGGAATTGTTATTCATATAGCTATTAGTTTGATTTTATATTCCAAATGCTGATTTTTCAAAGGCTCGACTTTTCCAATAAAAGAAAAGAAAAAAAAGAAGTTTTTGTTATTTTAACTTCAACCATTCTCATGAAAATCTTCCATATTCTATTGTTCTAGATATTTCTGTGAAAATGTTTTCATATCTACTTTAGATTTGTCTGTGATTACATTCTATATAAGATGAAGTATTGATTTTTTTCGTGGGTGATGGCCGTTACATATTTATTTATTATTCGTTCCATTTTGCAATACAAAGGGTGTCAATATCAATAGGTGTCCGCAAATATTTTTGAACACAGAAATACCATAATCAAACATACCTGTTTGCTCAATGGAGGACTATCTTTTGTGACTTTGTGTTCAATTAATTCTTGCATAGATTTATAAGAATTATAATATTACACAACATTCATGTAGTGCTTAATAGGAGGTGTTTCGAAGCACTTTGTGCATTATTACCCGGCTATAGCAAGGCTACCAATTGGGGCTCACAGCATTCAAGGAATTTTTTCCTACCGGGAACCCATTCACCTCACTTGGGTTGAGGTCAGCGCAATGTATATAAATTTCTAGCTGAAGGAAACTAATATCATGAGTGAGATTGGAACCTACGACCCTCTGGTTGAAAGGCAAGAGTCAGGACTACTACACCATGACACCTCTTTAAGACATGACAGGATAACTACATTGATCTACACTCAAATTCCACACACAAATATTCTGTTTCATGTAATTTCCCATTCCAATTGCCATCATTCAAAGGCAGTTTATGAACTCCGTTTTTTTTTTGTTATTATTTTCCCATTCATTCTTGTTATTTGCAACTGTATTGGTACACTGCTTATTGGGGTCAACGCTATTCACATACTTCATCAAAATTCTTTTCAGGTGTTGATATACTTTTCTTGTGTATTCATGACCCTTTTTGCATTGGTGCAAGAGCTACACTGTAAGCAAAATGGACAAAAGTTTTGTACAGAGCAAACAATTACTCACATCAAAGCATTTACAATAACTAGATACAGATGAATGCAGATCAATATGCAGGGAAGATATTTGTTTGTGGTCGTGAAGCTATTGTGAAGGCTTGAATGAAGTGGTTTGCTTTGTCCATAACTTTTTCATGGGGTAATCAGATTAGATAAGAATTGATAAAAGGGAAAAGGGAGCTTTATCTTGTACAATGTTATGAAAACAGGTATCAAAAGATTATTTCATCGCCATCCATGTACTGTAATTAGGATTTTATGAGGACATTCACTTGAAATAAAGGAAAATAATTCACTGCCAGTTGCTTGTGATGAATTCAGAAATATTTATTTTTTACGTTCAAAGAGAAGTTTTAACTCCACTATGTATTGATCAATTTTCTATCACAATTCAATTTATAGTAGAACTCCAGCCTATCTCAACTTATTTGTGATCTGACGTTCTTCAATTTTTTTTTGTTCCATTTTTTGTTCCATTCACCTGATTTTCCTGCCACTGTTGCAAAATTTCATTTTGGGTGGACTGTCCTTTTAACGTGGGCAAGGCCACATCTCTTTTGAGCGCATTCCTGCTTTCTCGCACCATGAGCAGAAGGGACAAAGAAATTGGACTAAATAAACAACATCTATTCAAGCATTCACAATAGCTAGATTCCCAGAAAAGAAATTTCGTTCCATCTTATTCTCCAGGGAATTGTCAACAGATGTATTGATCAGGGGGGTGTTTCATTAAGATTTGTCACAGCGACAAGGAGTCATTTCCAACAGTTCCCATAGCAACTGTCAGCGTTAGTGCTTTTCATCCAATCACAATCAAGGAATTAGTCAGCGCTGACTAATTGTCTCTGCGACAAATCTTGATGAAACACCCCCCGGATTTTACTTTATCAAATTTCTTTGTTTCTTCTGCTCACTGTGCATTTTCAAATGATTGCAGAACACAATAGGAGGAGCCATGGCCTAGATATTCTGTTAATGCTAGAAAAAAGTCAAACCACAGTTTAATTTCATCTTTGAAAAAGTGATAAATTAGGGGTAATTTGGCAAAAATGTGGTTGCTTTGAAAGTTGAGGGGGCAATATAGCCTCTCAAATCAAAGGGCGTTGGACACTCTTCTTTAGCACGACCAGTAAGTGGACTTTGCTTTTGAAAGGCAAAAGAATTTTAGGTGATGGTCAATTTGAGGTTTGCCTTAAGCATGAAGAATAGCCTTCAAGCTTTATTTTTTATACTTAAAGGACTTCGTAGGTAAAATCAAATGATATGTCGACTACTGAAGTGCATGAAATGAACAAAAAACTTTTAGAGACGCATTCGATGAATTACCAGACAAGGGGCTTTTAACATTAAAGAGATACAATTTATTGAAAATTAGTGGTATCTCTATGGTACTAACTTTTTCTACTTGTCATAAGTTTGATTGTGCATCATGTATGGTACAGGCAAAAGAAATTATACACAAATGATGGTAACAATGTTGATTAGCACATAGAATTCAACTTGGGGTTGGGTTCCACGCAAAGGGTTTTGAACATGAATCAATACTTTTTTTGTCGTGTGAATGCGAATTTGGTTCTTTTATCGCATTGACTCATGAACTGGTCTTTGGACAAGTTGTCTTTAGATATTCTATGAAAAATGCCCACTTTAAAAATAAATCAATGTTTAAAGAGAAAGAAAAGAAAACCAAACATTTTTAACTGATGTGGATTGGTTAGGGGATTGGTTTTATGTAAATTATTACTTAGTAGTAAACTAGTTTTGGGCCTTAGGAACCCTCTAATTCTGATCGGATTCATGTCATCATTACTCAGTATTAAACCAGTTTGCAGCCTTAGGTACTCTTTAATTCAGTTCATAATCATTTCTGCAAACTTGACCTTGGCAATTGTTGAGCGGTTCTTACGATTATACTGCACTCCGATGAATGGTCAGGTAATTATGCAGTGGTCGGTATTGTCGTGGTCAGTGGAATTCATGCAATGGCCTTTGTAGTTCAGGTCAATGGTCAAAGTCATGCTGGTCAGCTTAGCAATGGTCAGATTTGAATCCTAGCCGGAAATGGTAGATGTGACCCGATATACAGAATGGAGCTGCAAGAATAGCAATGGTCAATACGTATATCTTCGTGTAAAGATATTGTCGCTCGACATAATTTTGTTATTTGATAATGAAATCAAAGCCGTTGTAGTGGTCAGTGAAATCATGCGATGGCCTTTGTAATTCAGGTCAATGGTCAAAGTCATGCTGGTCAGTAGCAATGGTCAGATTTGAATCTTAGCCGGAAATGGCAGATGGGAATAGACATATCAAAAGGAGCAGCAAGAAAAGTAATTACTAATGGTCAGTTTTAATGTCTTGGTGTAGAGACATTGTCAAAAGTTATAATTTTGTAATATAAATATATATATATATATATATATTAATCAAATGAAAGCCATTGTAGTGGCCAGTGAAATCATGCGATGGCCTTTGTAATACAGGTCAATGGTCAAAGTCATGCTGGTCAGCTTAGCTATGGTCAGATTTGAATTTTATTCAGAAATGTGATGTGACAGATTGAAAGGAGCAGCAAAAAAGGTGATGGTCAATTTTATTTGTACAGGCTTGCATTGGAGTTTTCGCAATTTCTCATTGTTACACAAAGTGCTTTGTATAGGACTGATTTTTATTTTAGTTAGACCCCCAAACATATAGATATTTATTTACTTTGTGACCTGCAGTAAAAAAATTCTCATAATACAGTTTTTCAATTACAAATTAGAATACATTTAAAGTTTTTTTTAACAGAAGCGGCTTAATTATCGCAAAATGAAAATAACACCATGCATCATTTTCTTCACTCACACACCACCCCACATACAAAATGAATGACTGTTCACACTCCACACACAATACCGCCTGAAGCTCCATTCATCTTGCCCTATGTCCGTTGGCGGTCCATTCATATAGCGCATTGTAGGAATAATGGTAGGCTGCTATTTTTAAACTAAAATAAGCCAGGATACATGCCAAAATCTTCACCCAATTTCATACAAATTTATTCTAATGCATTTGAAGCAATTTGTAAATACATCAACTCGTGTCACATCAATTTTTACATCCTGACCATTACTAATCCATACCTTTAATAAAAATTGTATATTAAAAAATGTGTTCATTGCCACATTAATCCATATAATTCTGATTTGAATTTTAAGACTTGAATTGTGGGTCAGTCCTTATATATGCTGGTACCATCAGCGAATCAAACTTGTATTTCGGTCAGTCATTGGTCAGCTGTTGGTCAGAGTGGAGAGGATATAGGATCGTCACAAATCTTATTTGTAATAATAGTAATTTGTAGATTTGTATTATGCAATTTCTATAACTGTTCATTCAAATTACAATATAATTACCAGGTCATAGCATAGCTGCCAAGTTGGCGCTTTTGCATGTAAAGGTATAAATTCCTGCCCGTTACCATTCAAATAACCTGGGTTGAGTGCAGCAGTATGGAGAAAATTTTGTGCTTAAGAAATTTAACACCATCGGTAGGATTCAAACCAATGACCCTCTAGTTGAAAGGCGAGAGTCAGGACCACTACTCCATAATGCCTATGATGGTCAATGCTTGAAAAAAGCTGATTTACAGCAAAAAAATCTACCTATTTTGCTGGTGAATAATGATTGAATTTGTTGAAAAATAATTACTGTCCTGAATGGGTTAAGACATGAATTGTGGGTCAGTCCTTAAATATGCTGGTACCATCAGCGAATCAAACTTGCGTTTCGGTCAGTCATTGGTCAGTCAGTGGCCAGAGTGGAGAGGATATAGGCCCGAGTAATGCTTTAAAATGGCCAATTGACCATCTGCCCATCACTGTGAGCAGAAGGGACAAAGGAATTGGACAATGTAAACAACTTTATTCAAGCCTTCACAATAGCTTCATGAACACATAAAAAAGCTTTAAAAGACGAGTCTATCCAAAAATAGTATTGTTTTAACAGGAGCAGAAAAAATTGTTGAGCGGAAAAAATTGTTGAGCAGAACAAAAAAAAAATGAATATAATCAGCCAAGTAATAAAAAAATTATGAATTTTTAAAAATTAAAAAAAATGAACAAGTCAGTGAAAAATGTTGTACATGTTGCCAATTTGATGACATCATGGGTGGACAACTAACTAGAATTTTCTTTACATTTATGGTGCAAGATTCATCATTTCTACGAAAGATACAACATCTCTATGAATGTAAACATGCAAATACGGCATCTATTAAAATGTCTAAATTATTTGATTTGATTTGATTTTAATTGATTTTATTCGTCAGATATAAGATATACGACACCATGACAAGGATAACCCACAAAAGCAGAAAGTCATCTACACCTGTATTAGTACAATAAATGGTCAGTTGTGCGTGTACGACGTCATCAGTTGCCAATTTGTTTAGATATTCAAACATTCATAACTTTCTTATTATTTTTCCAATTTTTCTCAAAACCTTTTTGTTCTGTTCATCTGATTTTTCTGCTCCTGTTGAAGAAATATTATTTTTGGGTAGACTCTTCTTTCAATGTTGATTCACTAAAAACATGATATAAACTATTTTCGAAAAGTTAAGTCAAACGCAATTTCAATGGTTCTGTGTAATTCTATTGAAATCGGAACCAACTTGTCATTGTTGTGTCCGCACAGTTGAATACACGGTGTACGGGTCTGTTGTCTCCGTTCTACTTAACTTTTCGAAAATAGTTTATATCGTGTTTTAAGAGGTGCGACAAATGTTTGACATTTCTTTGCAGAATGAGTCCTTTAAGGAACTGTCTATTCTGTGCAGCCATCTACTGTTAATGCTGGAATGGAAGTTGCTTACTTTGTCCAATTCTTTTGTCTCTTCTGCTCACATTGCATTTGAATGTCCAGTGTGCGTCACTGTTTTGCCAGGCCTTGACCCAGATCATGATACTAAATTTGTATAATGATTATTGACAGAGAGGGGGTTTTACACCACTCTTACAGATTGTCATGCATTGTGGGGATAAAGGACAAAGGAATAGGACTAAGTAAGTAACTTCATCCAAGCCTTCACAATAGCTTTATCCCAGCCTTCATATTAGCTTCATGAACACAAAAAGTGTACTTCCATTCCATTTTCCATATTGATGTACAGCGCCATGAGCGTCTTTACTGACGGACCTGTGCGCTTCAAAAAGAGATCACCATTATTATTACATGTATTCATTTAATAGGTGTGACACTAGTTTAACATTTCATCATGTAGTAAGAGGGAAGAAATTTCATTTGTTTGCATCTAGCTATTGTGAATGCTTGAACGTTAGTTGTGTACTTTGTCCCAATTCCTTTTTCCCTTTTTCTCTCAGTGCATTTGAATGTCCAGTGTGCGTCACTCTGCTTCGCCAGGCCTTGGCCCAGATCATTCCAAACTGTAGCAATTATATANCTACCTATTTTGCTGGTGAATAATGATTGAATTTGTTGAAAAATAATTACTGTCCTGAATGGGTTAAGACATGAATTGTGGGTCAGTCCTTACATGTGCTGGTACCATCAGCGAGTCCGATATCCGTTTTGGTCAGTCATTGGTCAGTCAGTGGCCAGAGTGGAGAGGATATACATCTGTGTAATGCTTGAAAATGACCCATTGACCATCTGTCCATCACTTGGAGCATGAGGAGCAAAGGAATGGACAAAGTAGACAACTTTATTCAAGCCTTCACCATATCTTCATGACCACAAAGGAAAGAAGCTTCCATGTTCATTTACTACATAGATGCAACACCTGTTTGAAATTTCTGCCAATAATAAAAGAGAAAGACATTTCTTTTATGTGCATCTGGCTATTGTGAATGCTTAGATTGAAGTTATTTACTTTGTCCAAATGGTTTGTCCCTTCTGTTCACAGTGCATGGAGGTAGTTGTTATTGAGAAGTTAATCTTGATCAAATAAGTCCTGGGAGGTGATTCACCAAGATAAGAAAGACTTTACGCACGACTTTACGTTCGACTGGTATCCCTTCTTGCTCATAATCATTCATAATATTGTGCGCATTCAGCGCAAGAAGGGATACCAGTCGAACTGAAAGTCGTGCGTAAAGTCTTTCCTATCTTGGTGAAACACCTCCCTGGTTCCACAAAATTATTTGTAGTGATACGAATGACTCTGCACATGACTGGTGACCTTTTCCTGCACTCATTGAACTCTGTGCCTATGAGTTGGCACCTGAGGAAGGGTCACCCATCACGTGTTGAGACTTGCATATGTCTAATAACAGCTTTATGAAACAGGTACCTGTTATAATTTTGCAATGGCCTCACAATAGAATATCAAAAGTGTTGGCATCAATTTAATATTAATTGTTAATGCTGGAATGGAAGTTGTGTACTTTGTCCCAATTCCTTTTTCCCTTTTTCTCTCAGTGCATTCGAATGTCCAGTGTGCGTCACTCTGCTTCGCCAGGCCTTGGCCCAGATCATTCCAAACTGTAGCAATTATATGATTCTGAATTTGCATGATGATTACTAACAAGAGAGGGGGTTGTACACCAGTCTTAGATATTTTCACTCCTTATGAGGAAAATGAAAATGCTTATTATAACAGTGTCAGAGATGCCAACATTTGTGTAATATGCATGAGGTTTATATTCATTTGTACTTATGCTGAAATTATTAAAAAGCCAGGGGCCCATTGCACAAGATAGTTGGCCAACGTTTTCTTGCTAAGACGTCTTAATTTGTGTGCCACTCTCATATATCACAGACTTATCAATGTTTGTGTCTATGTTATGAGGTGAAGATATCTTAGCAAGAAGAGGATTAATTAAAGAGAGTAGAATGAAATGTAACCAGTCCAGACTCTGGCCATTTTTGCTTTTCCCCTTTGCCTCTCTTGCACTTCTCCCTCTTCATGCATTTAACCCCACGCACAGCGCAATCCCTCCAGATTCATGGCCAGCTAAAATGAGCGACTGTCACCGTCTTGACTACAGGGGGCGCTTTGATGGATAATCAGATAAATCATGTAAACGGTCCAGGCAGTGGACTACTGATCAACTCACTTCAATTAATCTTCACCATGATGAACCTATCCCAGCTCCCTGTTCGAAGCAAGCAGACGATTGCTACAACCATTTTTAGCAAGTGACCCCTGGACATTCTGTCAGTCTCACTANCAGGGGGCGCTACGATTGATAATCAGATAAATCATGAAAACGGTCCAGGCAGTGGGCTACTGATCAACTCCCTCCAATTAATCTTCACCACTATCTCCCTGTTCTAACCAAAAAGAGGATTGCTTCGATCTCGTGCAATTGACCCCTGGATATTCTCTCGGTCTCACGATGGGGGGCGGGATGGGGATGGTCAGCCGCTAGGAGTCACAAGTGACCTCGAGTTTGATGTCTTATGACCTGACCAGGTGGTAGATATTATTAGGGATTTTCCCTCGTTTGTTCATTATAATCCCAAGGATTATTGATTTTCTCCTGAGATTATAATAACTTTGGAGATTTTTTCTTACCATATAGTTCTACATTGAACACTGTGTCTCAAAAAATTGGGGACAAATATATAAATATATACTGTATAAGCTAATATTTTGGCGTACAGATATTTTCGCGATTTCTGACCTGGAGTTTGACACATTGGCGTGTTGTTATTTTCACGTTTTTGAAAGTGTTTGTACACAAATGAATGTGCATCATATAGAGTGAAAATTTTCGTGAGGTCATAACCGCGAAATTAGCGAAAATAAAACCACCACAAAAATTTCAGCTTATACAGTATTGAAAACCTCCATTATACCTTCATTCGGATAAATGGTTCAGAGATCGTTTTAGCTGAGTGATAATGCTATGCTATTACTCTGCTTTTCTCATTCCAAAACATGGAGTACTACAAAGAGAAAATAAAAGTAGCAATTGTCCTGTTTGTCCAGTTTTAATTTATTAGTCAAATTTGTTGTTTTTAGAATTTGATGTTAAGTTTATAAAGTTTCTGAGTAAGAAGCAAATAATTACACAAGTTGGAAATTCATGAATATTAGGATAATTTTCTGGACACTTAAAACAGATTAATTATGATAGTTGAATAATAACTTAAAACAGATTAATTATGATAGTTGAATAATAAAGAATTAAATTGTTTGAAATCTAACACCTCTTTATTATGAATAGGCTTTTTTAACACAAAAATATATTAGAAATAATACTTTTTGGAAGCAGATTAAATCAACGCTAAAAAATGATAATATTCTAACACTTTTTTTCCCCTTGAATTAGCACCATGGTTTTGTGAAGTTCGAATGTAATGGGATCATTTTGCAAAGAAGGTAAATCTGTGTACCAGCAGAACTTTAGATCATGTGAGAACTGTTATGCTTTGAAAAGTATGTTTGTCCAATCTGAAAGTGACTTTCAAGAATGTTAGAAAATTGGTTTATCCATCTGCT
>BQKZ01004166.1:35595-49271 GCA_036244855.1 Temnopleurus reevesii
TAGGTTGTTTTGATCAGACGTCTGTATTTCTGTCAGTTCTTATATTTCTGATCTAGTTCTGATCCAATTTCTTCTTTTATTTCCTAAAAAGAAAGATGCCCTTTCCGACTACAGTCCTAATATGGCTTTATCTAATGAGCTTTCAGCAATCCTTTGTGATTTTCCCTTCAACCTGTTGAAATTTTGGAAAAGTCGCCACCAGTTCAAATGCCCCCCCCCCCCATTTTGCCCCCAGAGTGAAGCCCCCTATGGAGGCTATACTTATCAATCGACCTGGAAATTTATCTTTACTTCATCAGATTATTACTTTCTTGTGATTTTCCCTGTAAGGTGTGAAAATTTATTTTACCCCCCTCTCACGATTTCGCTAGTTGTTCAAAAAAAATTATGCTGGTTCCTTTCAGCTAAACTTGATAAAGACAACATCTTTTGGTTCCCATCGTTTTAACTTGCTATAAACTCCTTGAACTTAGACACCTTTGAATTTCACGAGAATTGAACAACGTGTGAAAGGCCCCATCTGAACTCAGATCTTAGCCTAGTCTCAGAGCACCAGACTCCATCAATTACAAAATGCATCTGTTGAAAATACTGTTATTTTTACGGACTATCAACATATTTTTTGGCGGTTGCTTGAAAACGACGTAACCGCAAGTTTACAGATATCCCTTTCAAACTTATTTGACTTAATACCGCACGATTTAATTGGGTGTCAGTATGACGAATTGCTGCGACTGGCCCTTGATTCTCTGCCGTTTTGTGAATCTGACCCCAGAATGACTACTTCATAATATGATTTGTATAAAATTGTCGTCTTCCAAATAGTGTATTGGTATGTAATGTTGTTACTTTATCTGTTGAGTGTTTCATATGTGTGAAAAGATAGACTCCATTCAAGGCATTATGGAATTTTCCTGTAGATCCCAATTTGGGTCTGTTCTAGTAGACTACCACACTGTGCATGAACCTGGCTCGACCAGATCGTGCTGCTATTGGTCAGTGTGTAGGAGTTAGGCCAAGGCCAATGCTATGACCATTGTCCAGCCAGTCTACAGTCCAACCTCTCTCCGTTTCCACTGCTGGTCAATCTCTGGTCAAAACACAGCCAGGCCAATTTGGAATTTTGTTCCTAGTAACATGGCTCAATGTCGAGGTCTATTTTTTCTTCTTGGAAGAGATTTCTTTTCTAATTTTAGATAATTACCAAATTATTTACTCTTAGCAAAATGGGTGAAAAATTATGCAGCTATGCCTGCTGGTTTGTTTAATTTCATATTTTTTTTCCTTAATCAAATGTCCGAGGTTTTGTTCTGTCTGACTTTTTTCGTAATGAATAAATTATTTTGAAAAGACAAGCAATAAAACATGGAGATTTGAAATGTGTTAAATCAAACATTTAATTATGTCTGAATGTTTTCTTAATGAAGAAGATACGTAAAGACAAGTAATAAAACATTGGCATTTGAAATTTGTCACATATGATCAGACAATTTATTATGCCTGAATGTGTTTTTAATCAATAACACACTCAAAGACCAGCGATAAAACATTGACATTTGAGATTTGTTATTTAAAGTCAAACATTTTATTACATCTGAATTTTTTCTCAATGAGTAACATTCTCAAAGACAAGCAATAAAACTTTGACATTTGAAATATTATCATCGAAAGCCAAACGTTTAATTATGCTTGAATGTTTTCTTAATGGATGATACACTGAAAGACAAATAAGAAGAAAGATGACAATTGACAATCTGTTATTTAGAGGATTTGTATGCCATATAGTAAAAACAATTTTCTGAGAATATGCATACGTATATGTTGAAAATTAACATATGGCCAGCCAGGTCAAAAATATAAATTTTACTGTTTTTCATTTTTGTCAATTTTGAATATGTAAGCATTTGGCATGTTTCCAAATTACCATTATTTACCCCTATCCCACCATCACTCACAAACTGCTTATCCCATCTCTTCTTTTGTTGTGTCTGTTGGTGGAAATTTGAGCTGGACATAGAGTTTCATGGAATTTTGACCACAAATAAGATAGAAATTCCTGTCGAGAGAGTTTCATGGAATAGTTACCACAAATAAGATAAAAATTCCTGTTCTCCGATTGTACTTCTGAGAAAGCTACCAAATATGATCCAGGAAAGAGGAAACGTGTACTTGACAATATGTTCAAACAATCATAAATCAAAAACTTTGAGAAAATCCTTGACCCGTGCTTTCCCAGAAGTAAATATAAACATTTCCTCATCCCCGCACTTGCAACTGAGTTTTTCAATTCCTTGAGGCAAAATACGACTTGAAATTGACAAAGAACAGGAATAAAACAAACAAGACCCCGTTCACATTAGTTATTAAAATGGTTTCAACAAAATTAGTTTCCAAAGCTGTTTCAGAGCCAATTGACCATTTGCACATAGTCAATTTTTTTTAAAAATCCAGTTTGGATTTGTTGCTATTATGGAGCCCCCCCAACAAAAAAATGTTTTTAGTCCTTCCAATGCTGTTTTTAAAGAAATAAAAGGCGACCATTGGTCGAAAAGAAAAATGTAGAAACTATACTAATTCAGTTACAATTCACAAAATTCATTAGAAAAATAAGACTTATGGGGTGTTGCTCAAAATCAACTTCAAATCAACTGCTACTTTGCAAATTGTAACACGCATTCTCATTCGCGCACATTATGTGCATTTAACAAGACGCGCATGAAACATTGAATTTGATTGGCACGTTCTGATCAACTGCAACTTTCGATCAATTGCAACTTTTCAGCAACACCCCCTTAGAAAGAAGTCAATAGCCCAAAAACATAAAAAGTTGACTTTTCTGGTTTAATTTCACATGTTTACCTATAATTTTGATTACAGTGATTTTTTTTTTCAATTCAAGTAAAAAGCAAAAATAACAATCATTCTAACAATCTTTTTTTGTCGCGCGATGGATTCATAGGAGTCAAATGCTTCGGCCACATCCTGTGTTTGCTTGCATGCCATAACATTCTTGTCTCAGTGTCCCCATTTACCCCAGTATTCCTGTTCACTCCGTTTTTTTTTCATTAGAAAAAAACTATTAAGAAATAATTATAACCATGGCAAATTTCCCCTAGATTTTTAGGATAAAATTTTTTTTCATGGATAAGAGCCTTGACCTTTGTTTGTCAGATTGTTTACTGTTTAAAGATTGTTTTTTTGTTGAGTTTCAAATTCCAAATGCTTCCAAAGCACTTGACTGTTGAACAGAATGTTTATTTGATTAACAAGAATCATCTCATATTGTTCTAAATCAAATTTCTTTACTAGATTCATCATTATTGAAATCGAATTATGAATAAACAAAGCAGCATTTAAATGGAAGCTTTTTCTTTCATCTTGAAATTAATTCTTTTATTGATAAAATGTATTAAAATACTCACCAGAATATACAGTAAAACCTGTCTATAGTGGCCACGTAAATTGATTCCATCCAGGTGGAAATACATGTTATAGAACCTGTCTATAGAGGCCATCTGTCTACAGTGGCCACTTTTTCTGTTTCCCTTGGGGTGGCATCTATAGACAGGATTAACTGTAGCTACATATGATTTTGTGGCATATGTATATGAAGGTCCCATAAGGAAATTTAGATGAGTTTTGATTGCGGGACTATAAGCATAAAAGATATACAACAATTGCAAATGATTAATTGCTATCAAGCGTACGATAGAGTGGAAATATGTATATAAGTTATGGGACTCGAGATGTATGAGCAAATAGAGCAGCAGACAAATGGTTTTGCGTGCATTGTTTGCATAAAACAGTAGTGTAATTATCTGATAACTAATAAGGAAAGCTCAAAATATACATTTTTTGCAAGAAAATTTACCAGAAATAGAGTTTTAGGGACTTATGATGTTTTAATGACGACTTTTGATGCTTTGAGGTGTCTGGTCATTGACAATGACTTTGGCACAAGAGGAGATTGACCTGCTGTTCCGAGAAACAACTGTTTGGACAAATTTCTGAGAAAAGTTAGAATTACTCATACTTGGTGATCGTCACACCTCATCAATTCTCTTTTTCTTGACCATGGGATGAATTTTGAGTGGAGAATATTATTTTTGATCACCCAAATACATGTTTTAATAGAATTTTGTGATTTCTAATACTAATTTCAGTATTGTGTAACAGATGAATAGGAACATCTATTTTTGGGAAATAAGTACAACAATGGATATCATATCTTCAATTTTGAAAAGGTTTGAAGGTTTGAGATGACATTTGTTCTTAAAATGCAGATTTGAAATAAATGTTCTAAAGATGAAGTGCATTATTAGGTATAATTCAATTATTTGTACAAATAACATATTCAGATCTACCCCTGATAACAATGTTTACATAAATTCATATTTCTTTGTTTGCTTTCCTGCACTGCCAAGCCTCATCTGCCAGTTCCTTTAAGTCTCTTCTAAAAACCCACTTGTTTTCATCTTGATTAGCATGTATTGTAATTGTAATATTATGTATATTGTTCCATTGTTATTGTTTATTGTAATATATCTAATATTTGATGTACAGCGCCATGAGCGTCATTACTGACGGACCTGTGCGCTTCAAAAAGAAACTGCCATTATTATTTATTTACTGCAAAACTGGAGTGATATATTATCATCTGGAAACTTAATACCTATGTAGAGACTGTAAACCATGTGATATTTTGTTGTTACGATGTTGTTTTTAGCACTAAAATAGGCAAGAAAGCATGTTGGTGTTGAAATAACACTGTAAATCAGCACTAAAATAGGCAAGAAAGCACTTTGGTGTTGAAATAACACTGTAAATCAGCACTAAACTAGGCAAGAAAGCACATTGGTGTTGAAATAACACTGTAAATCAGCACTAAAATAGGCAAGAAAGCACTTTGGTGTTGAAATAACACTGTAAATCAGCACTAAAAATAGGCAAGAAAGCACTTTGGTGTTGAAATAACATTGTAAATCATATGTGCAAAAAATAGCGCTTTACAAGCACTTTAGGTGCTAACAAAATGTCTATTTTCACAGTGAATAAAAAAGCATACTGTATGAGATAGGGAAGTACCAAACCAATTGAAAAGCACACACACACACACACACCCACACATAGGGGGTGTTGCTCAAAAGGTGCAATAGATTGCAAGTTGCAGTTGATCGGGACGCGGCAATCAAAATCATTGTTTCATGCGCGTTGTATTAAATGCGCTCACCACGCGCGAATGAAAACGCGTGGTACAATTTGCAAAGTTGCAGTTGATTTGCAGTTGATTTTGAGCAACACCCCAATAGATACACAAATAAGTAACAAGGCTTCATAGTCCTTTAAAATTTACATCGCTTGTCGGATATAATCCTAACAACTATATAAGAACTAAAACTTTCTAATTCTTTCCTGATTCAGAGTATAGAACAAACGGACAAAGCAGCAAATAGTTTTAAAATTCCTTCAACTCCCAACATCAAATAGACTGTAAATGGACAACTTTTGTGAGAAACCTTACAAATGAAAATATTTTTTCCTCTTATAAATCTATTCTGCAGTAAAATTCTTTGATATTTTAGAAGAATTGAATACGTCAAGCGTTACTCAGAAATTGACCTTGCTTGTTAAGGTATATTTGTGTTTTTGTTAGGATTCAAAGTTAGGGAATTTGTGAATGATGTCATTTGACCCCCAGCCGCCAAGAGTTCAAGAAAAGTTTGTCAGAAATAACAGAAATATCACCCCAAAATATTGGTTCTCCTGGCTACTTACGCACTTGACATTAAACGTTTTCAACTTTCAACTGAATTTGCAAATCACACAGGGCGTGCTTGTAAAGCAGTTTGTACAACTGAATGCACCTACCCTGTTTTTAAAGAAGACTATAATAAATGAATAAATAAATAACTCTTAAACTTTGGACAATTCTAAAAAAACAAAATTAGTTTTTTTTTTTTTGATAAAGCAAAATAAAATTATATATTCTATCTATTCTTATCTGTATTTATTATTATTATTATTATTACTATTATTATTATTATTTCCTAGGGGGTGTTGCTCAAAATCAGCTGCAAATCAATTGCAACTTTGCAAATTGTAACACACATTTTCATTCGCGCACGGTATGCGCATTTAACAAAACGCGCATGAAACAGTGATTTTGATTGGCGCATTACGATCAACTGCAACTTGCGATTAATTGCAACTTTTGAACAACACCCCCTTAGTTTAATAAACTCCCATACAAAAGACTGTTTTAAAATGGTATTTTTCTTATTTTCAATCAAAAAGATTCTATTAAATTGATGCTCCATTTGAATAAAAGTCTAATGAGAATCCCAAATTCTAAATTAATATGGAAAGTAATGATCTTTAACGTGTTGCCAATTGAAAGATATATTTGTACCAATAGTAATAGTATGAATATTTTAATTACCAGAGTGTCAGATAAAAAGTGATTGCAAAATCACATTTTTTGAAATTTATGTTGAACTCTTTAAAAAAAGAGAAAACAACTTTTTTTTTTTAAATTAAGCTCATGTATGTGTTGGATCATTTTGAGCTTTAGAAATAAATATAGAACAAAAACACACATTTTGCTCATTAGGCGGGTTTACTTACATATTCAAATTGATGTGCTTTTAACTTCGTTACGTGGTATTCCATAGACCGGTTAATAACAATAAGGCCACAATACTTAGAATCCAGTTTGCATACATTACTTGTTGCTATGTCGGGCAAGCTTCGGGCAAGCTTTTGAGTTGTCAAGAACAACCTTTTTGTTAGAGGTATGCATAAAATTTGCATCTATTAGTAAACCCGCCTATTCTCCTGAAAGGGTTTGCGTGAAAAGAAACTTCCCAAGGTGCCCGGAAACCAAACTTTGTATTAGGAGTGGACTGACCCAGACTCAATGCGAATTAGAGATGCAAACAAGACAGAAAATTAGACAGGGAAAATGGATATTATGGAAAATTGTCTGTATGTTAGTACTGCAGTGCTCTATACCTTTCAATGGAACCATTATTATGCATGAAAAATGGAAAATTACAATAGATTAATTGTGTCGACTGTTCCTTTGCTTGGTTTATGGGTTTTAATTGTGATGACAGAGGAATTATCTTGCTGTCATATTGCATATTTTCTTTGCATGGTGCTTTTGAGTGCCAAACGTGTGAAATGAAAGTGCAAAATGATAAATGGACAACAAGTATCTCTTCTTTTTGGTGAAAAATGCTGCAAAGTTGTTATTTTTTATTTATTTTTCAATTTTTACACAGCAAAGCTATTTATCATCATGGCCCTGACATGAAAATGTAAAATAACTTACAAATATGAAATAAAGATATTGAATATAGACAATTTACATATCTAATAAACAAATAAAACAAATAAACCACATAAAAACTTTCATCTTACAAACTTGTTTTTAGTTTTCTGTCTTCTACATTCAGTTGAGGTATAGAGTTTCAGAGAAATATTTAATTGTCGAAAACCCCCAATAGATACAAAGTATGATTTACATTAGGGCCGTGGCATAAACAGAATATACAAGGTAAAATTCTATGCATACAAAAATAGAAAACGATGAATACAATCAGTTATATTTTGTAAGGATTTGTGAGTTAATGGCAAGGTTTTCCAGGGAATATTTTTAAAGGGGAGTGAGAGCGATTGCTCTCCTAAAGCTCCACTTAAATGCTTTTTGGGGAGTGATCTATTGAGCCCCTTGTAACCCCAATTTTACTACATGTACATGAAGACCCAATTTAGCTCCCCTAAAACTCTCCTTGAGAGCATCTAGGAGAGCTATCTGTAGCTCCCCTGCAAATTCTTAAATTCAGTCCCTGGTTTTCACTTTACTAGTTATTGCAAGGTGTCGTGAGTTACGTGATGAGCTTTACCGGAGTTGTGGCAGTTGAGGCAACTTGCGCAGCTCGCCACATCAACTTGCCAAAAATGGGAGGGCTGCTGTAGCCAATGATGATGTGATATTTCAATTCACCAGACTGGAGTGTTAATAGAAATCTAAATGGATGATAATTCAGGTATCCCTGAGTCATGTATAACAAGCCTCCGAATATGCCGGAGAAATCATTACAAACGGTTATATTTACTATTTATTTGATCTTTCTAAGTCTTCTGCAGTGAATGTATTTCAGTAGTTTTATCTCAGGTTCTAGGCTTGTCTCATGAACAGATCACTGTATGTTCATACAAATGAATTTGCTCCTTTCATTAAATCTATTCAATTTTTTTGTCCAAACTTATGCTACCAAAGCATATAAGGGACTTTGATATCACATCGTAAATATTTATGTGTTTTATGACACTTCTCACAATTTTATTTGGCCTATTTTTCCTAGGATGTGCTAGAAAATGGACTTTAGTATTGACATTACTGATAAACGCAGCCTCTAGCCTGATGAGTCAGTATAGATTGGCATTAGTTTTTATCTTTGTTTGATAGAAATGTATACTGTATACATGATTACTCTATCATTGTGAATAGATATGTTGACAACAAGATTATAAGCAAACTTTATATCACAGGCTTTATTCAAATATTCATTACCCTTCTGTTTTTTGCACATTTTTGGTTTGGAATTCATGTCTGATTGAAAATATTCGGTCTGACGTTAACATGAGGGATAAAATAATGTAGTGAACATTGATTGCAATGTTGGCATCATATAGGATATTTAGTATAAAGGATACCTGAAAATGCATGAAATAAGATGCACTATAAAATGGGTTGTAGAAGGACAAAAGGTGTTGATTGTTCAAATATACCTATCTGATTTGGCTTATTTTTATAAGAATACATTTTCCCAGAAATAAAAAGTTAATTACCAGACCAGCCTCTGCAGAGTAATCCACCTCATTGGAAAGGATTCATCAGTTAAAAAGTAAAATTATAGGATATGGGGGGGGGGGGTTGCCCAAGCAAGATATAAAAAAGAAGTTTTGTTGGTCAGTAAGGAAATTTTTTCTTTTTACTTTGGGAACAGATTTCTGATAGAAAATAAGAATTTAAATGAAGTAAAAATCTCTAAATCGTCTGACAATTAATTGCCAGATTTTTCTTTCACATGTTCATTGATGATTTTGTATTGAAAATTACTTTTCTGCTTATGTTTTCACATTTTCCTATAATTTTTGTTGTGATTTTTATATTTTAGTAACCCCCCCCCCCCCAAAAAAAGAGGAAAATTCAGGTCGTGCCATTTTCAGAGGGTTGGTTGGTGGAAAGAATTCAAATCTTTTTAGACGAGGGACCATAAGGATATAATTTTGTTGTCTTTATTCACTGCACTATTAACCGTATTTCATGGTATCTTATCTCATTATCGCCATCTCATAGGCACATGCATTTTCATTGCACACTTGGTATTTCTGTCACTACATAATTATTATGTTCCAATGTTCCACATCATTTGACTCATTATCAGAAATCCCTTTAAAAATTAATTCAGATTTCCCAGGCTCCTTCTACATGAGTCTGCACGCCCTATNTCCAATGTTCCACATCATTTGACTCATTATCAGAAATCCCTTTAAAAATTAATTCAGATTTCCCAGGCTCCTTCTACATGAGTCTGCACGCCCTATTTTTAGGATCAATTCTAGTTGTGTTGAGGACTATGTGTTCTAATAGCACCTATACCTCTGCACATTCTCTTACACTGAACAAATACTACACAGCACTCAACCACAGAGTCCTTACATAACCCTCTGATCGCAGATACTGCTTTGATTGTGCCTCCAGTTGAGGACTCTGTGTTCTAATAGCCTCCATCTCTGCACATTATATAGCCCTGAACACACAGAGAATACACAGAACTCAACAAAAGAGTCTCACATACCAATCTGATCGTGAATAGGTATAAAAGAATGTGCAGAGATAGGTACAATTGGAACACAGAGACCTCAACTGGACTAGATCTCTCCAAAACCCCAAGACCTGGAGACTCCTTATCAAGATTAAGACTGTTGGTTTTTCATGTGAGTGGTCAAGTGGTCAAATCAGGGCCAGTCTTCCTCTGACCATGGCCTGATTAGAGTGGACAGGAACAGGGGAATGTCCAGAGTGCTATTTTGGACGTTCAAGGTGGACATACCAAATTGGCAACACGTGGTAGGGGATTTTCGCCGCTGACCGTTCACCCCTCTCTCTCTCGCTCTTTTTCAATCTGAAAGTTGCAAAGCTCCGTTTCCTGGTTGAAATTGGGGCAAATTTTAACTCCCCCCTCTCTTGTCATTGCTTGGGGTAAAATGTGTCTGATATGTGTCCGGTTTTGATCCCATTTTTGCTCCTTATGTCCTGGTTTTCATTAACATTCGATCTGCTTCAGGAACTGCTATTTTTACCCCAAAGATAAAAAAGGAGAAAGAGACAGAGAAGGAGAAAGAGGATGATGAGGAGGAAAAGAAGGAGAAGATGAAGGAGCAGAAGTAGGTTTCAAATAATGTTGCCTGTAGGATATGAATTTCAATTTTGATCATTCAGTGCACGAGACACTCTGACAGCTGAAAGAAAGATCTAAAAACAAATCAACTATTCAAAATAATTCTTCTCCTTAGGCATTTTCGAAAGTAGATTCATCATTTAAATTATAGTGAGCCAGAGGGGTGTTTATAATCATTCATTTACATCAAATAGTTTTCCATTTATAAATCAGAATTCTGTAAAATCAACTCCCTAATGTAAACACTGATTGTGCGATCACCTGCCAAAAGTGTGCGAGATATACATTCACATGCATTCATGAGAAAACGTGCATGGAGATCATTTGAGAAATCTATGAGATGTGTCGTGTTTCTCAGCGTGTGGTGATTCGTATTCAAGTCCCTCAATCCCGGAGATATTCACACAGAAAAGACGATTGTTGAGATGACCGTTAAAGACCAAGTTGCGTTCTGGTCAAGCAATTCTATATAGAAGTAGGGAGGGTTAAACGAGAAGAATAGGAGAAAGAAAGATCTAAAAAATCAACCATTTAAGATAATTCTGCTCTTTAATGCATTTTCAGATGTTGATTCATCAATGGGTATGCTTACTATTAGATGCAAACTTCATGAGCTCTTTATGCAAAGGTTGTTCTTGACATCCTGGAAGCTTGCCTGACATAGCAAGAAGTAATGCCTGCAAACTTAAATGTATTTCAGTTTAATTGTTATTATATCCCTTACACTAAGATCGTTGCATTGACAGTGTACAGACGAGAAAAATGAATAGATTTGCTAAGAAAGCAGTTTGCCATGGAATAGTACCATGGAATAGTACCATGGATAGTACTTTTTTAGTGCGCATGCGTCACATTCGGCTAAAAGAGACTCTGCCCGCGCGCGAGAGAGACCCTGCTTCCCAGCTACACGGCACGGGAAACTTCTGGCGGCCTTCGTGTTCGCATGATGGCAAGAAAATATTTGATGAAAGGTACTATTATGAGCCATCAAATGAAAAGTGACGGTGATCAAATCAAANTCAGTACACAGGACATTCTTACAGCCGAAAGGTTTTAGAAATCAACTATTCAAAATGATTCTGCTCCTTGGGCATTTTCGAAGGTAGATTCATCAATTAAATTATAGTGAGCCAGAGGGGTGTTTATAATTATTCATTTCCATCAAATAGTTTTCCAACTACAAATTGAAATTCTGCAAAATCAACTCCCTTATGTAAACACTGATTGTGCGATCACCTGCCAAAAGTGTGCGAGATATACATTCACATGCATTCATGAGAAAACGTGCACGGAGATCATTTGAGAAATCTGTGAAATGTGTCGTGTTTCTCAGGGTGAGGTGATTCGTTTCCAAGTCCTTCAAGCCCGGAGATATTCACACAGAAACACTGATTGTTGAGATGGCCATTAAAGACCAAGTTGGGTTCTGGCCAAGCAATATTTTGTAGAAGTATAGGGAGCTTTAAACAAGGAGTACGTGGAACATTTTGATACAGGAAAAAAATATCTAAAAAAATAAACCATCTAAAATAATTCAGCTCTTTAGGCATTTTCAAATGTTGATTCATCAATAGGCAGACTTACTAGAAGATGCAAATTTCATGCGCTCTTTGCACATAAAGGATGTTTGTTATAACACGGGAGCTTGCCTGACGTAGCGACAAGTTATATTTGCAATCTGGATTCCAAGTATTTCAGTTCAATTGTTACTATCCGGTTTAAGAAATATCACCTAATTACGTTCGTTTGCAAGAAACATAGATAACTTTGAACCTATTAGTAAATCAGCCTATTGAATTATAATGAGCTCGAGGGATGTTTATAGTTCCCATCTACAAATTGAATTTCTGTAAAATACAAACCCTAATGTAAATACTGATTGAGCGATCACCTGCCGAAAGCGTGCGAGATATACATTCACATGCATTCATGAGAAACGGGCACGGAGATCATTTGAGAAATCTGTGAAATGTGTCGTGTTTCTCAGCGTGAGGTGATTCGTTTCCAAGTCCCTCAATCCTGGAGATATTCACACAGAAATGCCGATTGTTGAGATGACTGTTAAAGACCAAGTTGTGTTCTGGGCCCCGTAACATAAAGGTTTGCGATTAATCGCTATTTGATTTTGCGATCGATTGCAAACTTTAGTACACGATTTGCCATAGACTTGCGATTGATATCAATCGCTAACAGATTAGCAATTGATCGCAAAGCTTTATGTTACGGGGCCCTGGTCAAGAAATTCTTAATAGAAGTAGGGAGGTTTAAAAAAGAAGAATAGGAGAAAGAAAGATCTAAAAAATCAACCATTTAAGATAATTCTGCTCTTTGCGCATTTTCAGACGTTGATTCATCAATGGGCATGCTTACTAATAAATGCAAACTTCATGTACTCTTTATGCAAATGTTGTTCTTGACATGCTGGAAGCTTGCCTGACATAGCAAGATTAATGCCTGCACACTGGATTACAAGTATTTCAGTTCAACTGTTACTATCCGGTTTTAGAAATAGCACTTAACTACGTTTGTTGGCAAGAAACATACATACATTTGAATCTGTCAGGGAACGAGACTATTGAATTATAATGAGCTCGAGGGATGTTTATAGTTTCCATCTACAAATTGAAATTCTGCAAAATGCAAACCCTAATGTCAACACTGACTGTGAGATCACCTGCCGAAAGCGTGCAAGAAATACATTCATATGCATTCATGAGAAAACGTGCACGTAGATCATTTGAGAAATCTGTGAAATGTGTCGTGTTTCTCAGCGTGTGGTGATTCGTTTCCAAGTCCTTCAAGCCCGGAGATATTCACACAGAAAAGACGATTGTTGAGTTGGCTGTTAAAGACCAAGTTGTGTTCTTGGTCAAGAAGTTCTTAACAGAAGAAGCTGTGTTCAAGTGCACCATAGAACTTTCAAATCTGGTACTTTTCATGAAGAGTCTCTTTTACACTTGCATTAGTACTGATCCCAATACTGCAAAGAAAAAATTATCTTCTTAAGATAACTTGAAACATATAGGCCCTACTTGTTACTACATATCATGAAAAGGAGTACCAAATCTTTTCAGCAAAATTGTGAGGGTATCCAATACCAAACTGTATGCGGATGATTTATGCACAATACTTTTGCGACAATAATTTCTGAAGAGGAAAGCAAAGGAAAAAAATCTGAAAATATTCGTCTTCATGAGATGTGCA
>BQKZ01004167.1:11567-50947 GCA_036244855.1 Temnopleurus reevesii
CCCCCCCCTTAAAATAAAAAAAGTTGGCCTGATTTGGGTTAAGAGTGCGAATGGAGTGAAAATGGATATTTATCAAAGCAGCAAGTAAAATGCTGCAGACACCCTTCACCTACTAAAGGTCCAAAATGATATTGCCAAATTATGCTGTCATGAATTCATTACCATATCTTTTACCCTTATTTTACACAAGTATGGTTAATAGCCAATATGATAACATATGTGCTTCACCAAAACCATTTATCGTGTTACAGAACATTTCTCCTCTCTTTTTCATTTTTATTTACTCTTTATTGCTAGACTCTTGCTACATTACTTTTCCTTTGATCAGTTTATTTGCATCCACCGCTGTAAGGTGGTGCCAGAGGCATTCATTTTCTGCTATACTCAAGAAGGAAATTGAATCAGAGAGTAATAATAATTCTAAAATGACAGTAATAGTGATAGTGATAATAAAACAATATGATAATAATTCACAATAAACGTTGGCATGGATTCAATACATGACCACTCAAATCTTTAATTATCATAATCTTTTAAAACTAGTTCACTTGATTTATACTACATGGTTTTATCTCAAACTAGGCAAACAAATGCAGTTGTGAATGAAATTCTTGCCAATGGAAATAATTGATTTGAACTAAATGAATCCACAACATTCTAAATTACTGTATGAGAACTTATATAACCATGACACCAATATTGATTTCCAAATCCCATGTGTCAGACAATATATCATGTGGCTACACACTGGCAATGGTCAGGTCTGGGATATGATTTTTTCTCTCTTTCTGCTCAAGTTTCCTGTATATTTTTCACAGTCATGTATCAAAACAAGTTCAATTGCTTGAACTGTTGCTTTTAATATTCTTATTATTATTATATTCTGATTATATTATTTTCTAATAATTATTATGTTATAGGCTGTCGACCATAATGAAAGGCAGAGGCAGAGAAGATTGGCTATGAAACAGGAGATGAAAGAGACTGCGGCGGAGGCAGATAGGAAGGAGAAAGAAGAGATGTAAGTCCAACTCAAATATCTATTTGTGTGACCGCTGCCCCCCCCCCCTCCCCCAAGAAAAAAAAACATGGTTATATGAAGATCATAATTGAAGACAGGAATAGATGGTTTTGCTATGGAGCAGGAAATGAAAGAACCTGTCCCAGTAGCAGATCGGAAGGAGCAAATAGAGATGTAAGTAAATGCAGAGCTGCTACATGTACCTAGTGCTATTTCATCCTAGTAGGATTTGTCATTGAAATTGGGACACTTAAGGCCCGGGCACACCAAACACGGCACGGCATCACGGCACGGTTTTAACACACTATTTACTTCAATAACCGCATGACCCTCTCTTACAATTGCTTTGTTCCTAAGGACAATGCTAAGGACCGAAATAACAAAAGACAAAAAAAAAACATCCTTATATCGCCCCCCCCCCGAATCCCGCCTCCGCCTGCCACCGAGAGGTGGCGCACTATATTCATAGACCTCCATTTTAATTCATTCTTCACTATCGCCCTGCTAGGATACGGACGTGCCGTCAGATTCGCTCTCGGGTGAGATCTTTCCGTTTGCATTTCGGCGTAGACAATTAATCATACCGCGCTTATAAAAACCTCACAATGCCTAGCGTTCTTTTGAAGAGTTTTTATTCAAGTGCCACCCTTCTTTTAGTAGTAAATTGACGTTGTTTTCATACTCAAACGTTACTAGAATCAACCCGTGCCGCCCGTGGTATACAGACGGGCAGGGGGGGTTGCGTCGGAGAGCCGATTTACAAACGTTTATTCGCCTCTCGGACGCCTCTCCGTGGTTGGGGTAGCATTCTAAGAAGGGTGTTCCTTATATTAACTATACTAATGACTCGTGTAAACTGAAAGCTGTACTTTGATTCATGTTAGGTACGTTTTTGGTTGTTCAAATCGGCCACGTGCGGAAGAACACCACGTGGCGGGTTTTTCATTTCCGGGTGCGTTAGCTTCCGGGAATAAGGGTCAACGCCATATTGTTCTCGCTTCTTTTCCCACAGGAATTGTTGCTTGTATAATTGTCTCTAATTGTATACTCTACTGCACCATTTAGAAGTCAGTTTGGTACTCTGTCGACGGAACATCAGTTCCTCCGACGGACTTAGAGAAAATAGGAAAAATTAAATGAAATAAATATGTAATTCTTTTGTTTTTCTGTGGCGTCTCAGTCCGCAACGGACTCGTAAAAATTACACTACGTCGACGGTAACTTCCTCCGCTCCCAGCTAGAAGAAGAAGAGACAGCCGCCGCGGAAATAACCTAGGTAAGACTGCTCTCTTCTTCTTCTTCCCGACAGAGGGGCCCCGTCCTTCCGTCGGTCAGTGGAGTCGCAAGTACCGGTGCTAGCGGGCCCGGTACAGGGTGGGGAGGCGGTCCGCCCGCCTCCCGCACGGCCAGCCGACAGCCCTCCATACAAATAAGCGAGGCACGTCGGCAAGCCCAGCTCGGGATGGGATCCGAGCGGCACGACCCAAACAGTGCCTAGTGGTACTCCTAGCCTTGCCGGGCCGGGAGCGCTGCAACCCAACGGAGTCGATAGTAACGGTGCCAGCGGGCCCGATACAGAACGGGAGACGGGCGTCCACCTCCCAGAAGGTACCGGGGCCAGCGGGCCCAGTTGGAGTTGGGAGACGGGCGTCCGTCTCCCAGAAGGTACCGGGGCCAGCGGGCCCAGTTGGAGTTGGGAGACGGGCGTCCGTCTCCCAGACGGTTAGTCGGCGGGGCCTGTAAGACCTAGCGGGGCATGGCCAACGGTCCTCCCCACTCACATGGGGCATGGGACCCACGCCGACGAGCCAAGCTCGAGTCGCAGTACCGGTGCCAGCGGGCCCGGTACAGGGTGGGGAGATGGGCGTCCGTCTCCCAGACGGTTAGTCGGCGGGGCCTATAAGACCTAGCGGGGCATGGCCAACGGTCCTCCCCACTCACATGGGGCACGGGACCTACGCCGACAAACCGAGCTCGGGTGGGGTCCGAGCGGCACGACCCAAACAGTGCTTAGTGGTACTCCTAGCCTTGCCGGGCCGGGAGCGCTGCGACCCGCCGATTAGGGACTCGGGAGTCTAAGCCCGGGCTAACTCAGCCATTCAAGGCCCCAGTCACACCGACAGGCAGCCAACCCTCACGGGTACTCACGGCCGCCTACCGGATACCCGGATATCCGATTCGGCCCGGATATCCGGCTAGAAGGCACCCGCCCGGGCCGCTCCCGCGGCGGGGCAGCCCTCTCAGCCGACCCGCCAAGGTCATGGGCCGTACCCCAGTCGGGTACCGGTACCGAGACTAGGCCGGGGCGAATGGGCCGAGTCACTCAGCTCCGGCACTGCCGCAGACCATGAGTGACGGGGGCCCTCCCCCCCCCAAGCCTCCGCCAGGCCCCGCCTCCGGGTGGGACAGCGAGGCTAGGGGAGCCACACCTACCGCATCTAGTCCCTCTACGACTCAAGAGCGGGAGGACAGTGGCTGGAACCCGACACCACCCCGATGGTGTCAGGTGGCCGTAACCCACCGGCACGCCCGTCGCCTCAACCCGCGCTCGCCGCGGCGGCAGGCGCGGCAGTGCCGGAGGGGAAGGGGGTCTCCGAGCTCCGAGTCCGCGGGCTCTAGCACGGACGACCTCACATCGGCCTCAGTCGCCCAGACGCCCTCGGACCGGCCCACTTCGGTACACACCAGAAGTAGATACCGGAGACCGGGGTCGTCCCGAGTGCCCCAGCCCCGGACGGGACTGCGGTTAGGGACTCCAACGCCAGTGAGACCTACCCCGCCACACGCGGAGAGTTCCAGTTGGTGGGCGGGCTGAGCAGGCGGGCCGACCCACACTGCGGAAGTCATACTCCACAGGGAGGGCCCCCACGGAGGCGCGGTCCACACCAAGGAAGCCACCTAGCGGGCTTGTCGATGGTGTGAAGATCGGCAACTGGGTGAGGCCCCAGACCCACCAACCTGCCGATCGCAGATCGCATCGGGGGACCCCTGGCCCCCCCTCCGATCCCCGGCCAGGCCTCCTGCATCCAAGCCAGGACGGCAGGCCGGAGCCCAACCCCTGTGTCCCCACACGGGGGGTAGGCGCCCTACCGGGCGTCCCCGGAAGCAGGGGCCCAGACCCCACTTCTACCGGGACGGCGGGCTACTGGTACTACAGGGAGAGGTCCTCCCCCCCCCCAGTGGACGTAGAGACGGGACTTCAGGGTCACGGGGGACACTGGCCCAACCCGCAAGCCTGTCCACCGGGGTGCCGAACTGGATACGGGCCGATACGCGCCCATCCCAGTCTGGCGCGGACTCGGGACTCGTGAGCTGCACTAACAGCTCAGCTCCGTCCCCCGGTCCAGGGCGAAGGTGGGGAGCCAGCCCGATGGATCCCGTCGCATACTGCCGCCTCCCCATACGCCCGCTCCAGTGACACCCCGGCTGCTCCGCACACAAGGGAAGTCACCTCCGGAGGTCCGGGTCCCCCCCCCCCTCTCACGGGGGAGGGACCCGCCTTCGGGGCCCTCGGAGGAACACCCGCTTCCTCTCCAAGGGCAAGCACTCCCACAGCGGGAGTGGATGGCAGGTCAGCCCTCTCTGAGTCACCTTCAGGTCCGCCTCAGAGGGGCACCCCCTCCCCAGTCCGACGACAGCGGGAGGGGGACGGCTGGCATCAACCGCCAAGGAAGGACGCACCCGGAAGGCCGAACCGCTGGCGATCCGCCTCCGGGAGTGGTGCCTGACGCGGGGTTCCCCCCGGCAGCCACGTACTTCCCCGGCCAGGAAGATCTCATAGCAGACTTCCTACCCAGCCTCTCACCCTCACTGGGGGAGAGATGGGGCCCTCCGACCGCCACGCCGACTCGATCCCTGGATCGACGAACCGTGGACGCGGGCCCCGTGGCCGGACACGGTGAGTTAACCACTAGCCGGCCTCCTCACGGAGTACCCGGACCGCCCTCACGGACCGCGTGGCCGCTGTCAGGGCGAGAAGGGTTGAGTCAGGGTCCTCAGCTAGAGCCCAGCCCTAGCAGAGAGTGGCGAGTCTCGACCCCAGGTCGACAACTCGCGTCTCGCGGCCCTCGACGAGTGGTACGAGGAGAGAGAGGCTTCTTCCCAAGGGAAGCGGCCTACCCTGTCATAACGGGTTAAGCCTACCCCGTCGATAAGGGCTCGCTCTCCCCACGGACAGAGGCTTCCGATTTCGCTTGAAGAAACCGACGCCTCAGACCTCCTGCCCCTCCGTGGAGCCCTCCTAAGGCCCTAGAGACCTTAGCTCGGCCTCCGCTCGAACCCTCGTGCGACCCCCCTCCCCTCCCCAACCAACGGACCGTGAAGAACGGCCCCAGCTGGGGGGGACGCTAGCGGTTGGTCACAGACGTAGTTCACGCCTTAACGCCGGCCACAGGGCACATGAGGTTCGGACCGCAAGGGGCTCGGCTTCGCCCAGAGACCGCCCGTTTACCAATCGGTCGCTTTCGGGCCCGGTGGAGACATGCCTCAACAGGCGCTCCACCGCTTATCCTGGGACAGGGCCCGGTGCCCTGCCGGAGCACTCATTAGGGCACTCGTCCAGGTCGCGGCCTCTCTGTGCTCCCGACAAACCTTGTCGCCACAATGATCCCGCTCCCGGCTGCCTCCCCCTCTGCCAATTCTCGGAGAATTGTCGAGGGCAATAAGGCGGCGGGGCCCCGAAGCCAACTTCGGGGAGGGGGCCTAGAGTGCACGATACTAGAAGTATCAGGCCACCATGGGCCCTCCTCGCAGGCATGCTCAAGGAGAACTTATGAAGGCAGCCGGTGGCGTTCTAAGAACCTTCCCTTCCTTCTATCTTCGCGGCGTCTGCGCGGGTGAAGAGCGGTACGGAGTCTCGGCGCCAAATACATACACGACGGCGAGACCTCCGAAACCCTCCAATCCCTCTCCCTTCCTCTCGCCTTCCTCTTCCGCCCTGGGATTGTCGGTGCTGGTCAGTAACATGACTTTAAAGCAATTGTAAGAGAGGGTCATGCGGTTATTGAAGTAAATCAGTAAAATTATCACTAATTTTATTATTTACGAGATAACCGCATGACCCTCTCTTATTCCCCCCCCCCCCACCGGCCCCCAACCTGCGTTTTAGCAGAACGGGTTGTGAAGAATGAATTAAAATGGAGGTCTATGAATATAGTGCGCCACCTCTCGGTGGCAGGCGGAGGCGGGATTCGGGGGGGGGGCGATATAAGGATGTTTTTTTTTTGTCTTTTGTTATTTCGGTCCTTAGCATTGTCCTTAGGAACCAAGCAATTGTAAGAGAGGGTCATGCGGTTATCTCGTAAATAATAAAATTAGTGATAATTTTACTGATCTCCCTTGTTATTGGCCAATTGTTAAACATCCTTTGTGCGGAAGAGCGAGCTGACCAATAACTACCAAGACCGTGCCGTGATGTCTAGCCATGTTTGGTGTGCCTGGCCTTTACAGGGTAAAACAGGATACTAAGTATTTAAAGGGGAACTTTTATGACACTCTGTATCATTATATATCGAAGATTACATATATCTTTTTATAATAATTCCATTTTCCTGAACAAAATACGCCTCTTAGCATTTGAAAAAAATATTTTCCATCAACATTTTCATCTGGGTCAGAGAGCTATGCCCCGCCTACCAGAAATACCCCCTCTACGGCACATCTATTGACAGGCGGGGTCTGTGACGTCATATCCAGTCTTGCAGCAAACTCACGGACTTAAACATGTAGAATTGTGCCCGTAATATTTCTCCTTCCTGTTCAATATCCACCTCGAAATCCGAGTCAGGACATGAATAACTGTCTTCCTCAACCTCTGAAGAATCCACCACGTTCCGCATATAAACAAAAAATGTTCAAATCGCGGGTATAATTGGCGCCAAACAATATCATAAATGCACACACGCAAACGCCGGTTCTTGCTCAGCAATGTCTGTACATGACGTCATCATGATTGACAGATCGATGTCCCAACCCACCGGATCCGTGCGGTCCGTTTTTGAGGGGCGTTCCAAACAACCATAACATTTTTTTGAATTTTCACCTCTATGAAATAAAAAGAGATGAAAAAGGTGGTGGATATGGATGCATATTAAACAGATTAATCAGAAAAAATTAATATACAGTGTCATAAAAGTTCCTCTTTAAGTGCTTGAAATACAGTGTTGGAAAGTGCATGGAAGCTATGAATATGATACCTCTTTCTGAAAATCATACATCAAAAGTTAGGGTATCGGGGGGAGCCGTTTAGAGTAAAATCCCCCCCCCCCCAAAACCAGGCTGTAAGCGCAATGTTTATAATTTTTATAACAAATACAATTACTTTCCAATCTAATTTATAGAATCAAAATAAGAGAGCCGACACATCCCCAGCCGGCCACAGTGACGACTAAGATGCCTAACAACTCCACCGTACGGACATCGGACGTCAGGGTGTCGGAGAGGGTCAGTCAGACGGCGGTCACTCTCAATCTCTACCAGACTGTCTTCAATGAACTCACTGATGAGGTATGATTAACTCATTCAGGATATAAATTATTCTTCTTTTCTCTTCTTCGAATTGGCAATAATGTGATTCTGTATACTATTTATACGTATTTTAAGTAGATCTATACAATATTCCTATTATCTCTCCGTTGCCAAAAATGTTAAAATGTCTTTCAAAAATATGAGTTTACATGGACAGTAGTGATTTTTGAACATTCATAATGTTGCCAATTTAGGGATGATGTAGGCTTTGCTAATTTTGCTCTTGTAATTCCCATCAACAAGCGAGAAATGGTTACACAATTACATAAGTTTGTGTAGAATTCCTTTTACCCCGGCTTTCTGCTCGTGTATCTGATGTATTTGGATCAACGTCAAGTTTCAAATTTAATCTTGCATAAAAGCTTGCAGATATGATTTGGCCATGTTATAAGAGACTACAAATGTAGGAAAGTTGTCAACCCTTCTCAAAAAAAGAAGAAAATGTGAAATCATGTATACAAAATGGACAAAAAATTGTTCGCCGCATGATATCACAGTTGGTATTAATGTCACCAACTCAAGGTTTTCTAGAATACTGAAACTGTGAAGACTCATAACTCTTGAGCAGATGATCCAGTTTTCCTCAAATTTTTACAACATTTTAGCTATATTTATTTTCCAGGCACTCCTTTTTAAAAATATATATTTCTGTTTTTCTGACATTCAGGTTGATGGCAATACGATCAAGAAGCTTGATGCAAACCTGTTCAGAGGCCAAGAAATCAAGGAAGTTTATCAAGAAATCCTCAAGACACTTCCAACGGATCATCTGACCTTTGACATGGTGAGTTACCCCTTTGTGTGTTGCATTAATTCTGAAGGTGGGGACTACATTGCCCAAGCCACGAGCATAGGCACTGCAGAAAATAGAAAAAGCACTCTGGCTATCGCCTGTACCCCCTGAATTTACACACATACAATGTACATGTAAGTGCACTTTCAATAGAGGTGTGTAGTTAAGTTGTGCCAAAATGCAAACAAAATCACTAAAGTGTTAACCCTATCAGGCGTGAGGGCCAAAATTAGCCCCCAATCTTTGCTGAGCCACATCGCCGACTTTTTTTTAATTCAGAATTTATGCAACACAAGAAGGGTTAGAAAAAATCTTCTTTCTATGAATATGCTCAGCCATATACTTGGTAAACAAGCAGTGAATTTACATGCATAATATATGTCATCAGTACTTTAATCTCTTCATCAGACATGTACAGTATATTCCCAATATTAGTTCATGTGTTTGTAAGTATAAAATTGATATATTGATAGATAATTGTTACATATATTTTCTTTTCTTTTCCTTCAATCAAAGTGCCATGAGCATCACATTGTGAACCTGTGCCCTATAAAAGAAGCAACTTTTTTTTGTAATAAATAGATAAAAACATTTTCAATAGAGTTTTGAAGATTATTTCTCTACTTTGTTTAATTCCAGGATGGTTTTGTCGAGACAGCAGCCAGCGAATACTCACTCCACAAAGCTCCCCTGCTAGCATCGACAACACTGAACCGGGGCAAGGCGGACCGCATATTGAACCCTGATCTCGTCCACAAGGAGGAGTCTCCCTGGGGCATTGAGAGAGAGGAATGGTGCAAGAGGTATACTGACATATCAACATGTATTGACTTCTGAGATAATTTTCAGAGGACCACTACCCTTGTGGGCAATTAATTGTTTCCTTGTGCAGTAGTTCCAAGGATACTTTAGATTTGGCATCGTACAGCCACGTCAGCCGCAGAGATTTCCATGTGGATATTCTGCAGGTCACAATTCTTATCAGATCACTTTCGAATTTGGTATTGGCATTTGATATTGAGGTGAAATATGGGTGGAAGACAGACTCTTTCAATTTTGGTGTTGGATGGAGTCACCATTGCCATGGTAGAAATGATATAAAGAAATTGTTCAGATTTCCCTGTGAACGCTCTGCAGGTCACAATTCTTGGCAGTCACTTTCACATTTGGTGTAGTGGTGTGATATGGGTAGAGAATATAACCTATCAGTAATGGTTTGGGTTGGAGTCACCATTGTAATGGTAACCATGATATAAAGAAAGTATAGTTGGAAGTTGTCCCGCCATGCATGCGATTTCTACTATCTTTTCTATTCAGATGCAAATTTTTTAATCAAGTTTCCAGAGAAAGTTCCCTAGGCAATCAATTGGTTGTCATAAGTTGGTCTATTATTCTAATAATTAAAAAAAAAATTGATCCCTTAAATTTTTGGTGTAATATATATTTACTGATATTATTTCCTTTATTGAATTCCTTTTCCATGCAGCCCTATATTCAACGCCACCTTCGCCAGACAGAACCCCGCCCAACCCGCCCACGTCAACAGCAACAACGTCTTAGCAGGAGGGAAGAGTTTCTTTGGAGACTCTCTTGGCCTTGGCCTCAACAACTCCACCGGCGGCGCCAATGGCACCGGGGGTGGTTACAACTATGGCGGTGGAGGGGTTGGAGGAGGAGGAGGGTTTGGGAGGCCGATGATGATGGATGATAGAAACACGAGAGCGTACGCTTCTTGGCTCCAGTGGTGGAAGAGCACAGTCAGCTGCGAGGACTACATCAAATATGTCTCATCTCAGGTTGGTGCAGTCATGTGATCTTAGGCAATTTAATAATGTAGCTGATATCAAGCGATATCACCTGGCAATACTGATATCACATACTTTGTATTAGAACATCCCTTTCTGGTCTACACGTCAAGTACAAATATTATCATAAACCACCAAAAGTTTGCGAGAATGACTCGTTCCATGTGACTAAGGTTATACAATCTTATTTAATTCTGGCATGTACAGGGCTTGCCTTTACTTTTTTTCTTGTGGCCATCCAGGCCACCTGAGCATAAATATTTCAATTTTCGGGTGACCAAAATGCAGTGCTCAAAATTCATCGCAATCATTTGTGTGATGGTTACTCAGAGGTTAGCCGGGCAACCTTGATTGTGTTTCATAAAACGCACGTAGAGCTACCACAACTCTACAACACAACTGGTGACCTTTTCTGAGGTGCGTTTTAGTGGTTACCATCGAGTGCGAGAAAGGATCACCAGTTATTTGTTGAGCCATGCCGAGATCTACACAGAGCTTTATGAAATACGACCCAGATATGGCTTCTTCTCAATTTTCAGGTGGCCCAGCAGGATTTTAACTTGCCAATGGCATCCAGGCCATTGCTTAGCATGAGAAAAAACATATACATTTTGATATATGATTATGATGTACATGTATCATACATGTATATTAAACATTGAGGGCTTGGAAGTTATCCTGGGTGCATTTATTCTCTCTTACATTTTCTTCCTTGAGTACTAATGTTCATCAATGGTATGAAGTCATAATTTTGCATCAGTGCTTTACAAATATCAATGCTTTTTCGTTTACAGGAAACTGATTTCTTAGGAGCTGTGTATCACTTGTATGACAGCGACACAGAGAGCGATTCTGGCAAGGCGGAAGAGAAAGTCAGTTCATCCAAGTTGATGAGACAAAAGTAAGAATAAATCTCATAATTGTTTCTATCAACTGGAAGATGCTTTAAAAAGTAATTGATTGTTCTGAAGAAAATTAAATTTGAAAAGACGTAGGGGGTGTTGTTCAAAAGTTGCAAATGATCGCAAGTCAACTGCAAATTAGTTGCAAATTGTAACATGCATTTTCATTCGTGCATGATGATTTATATTGGCACGTTCCGATCAACTGCAACTTGAGATCAATTGCAACTTTTGAGCAACACCCCCTTAGTCTGGGTTCACATACACCAGTCTCTAATGTACCGGAGTAGGGTCAAGTGTCAACTCATCGTCATCAGCATCATCATCATCATCATTATCATTGTCACTGCAGTTATCATCATCGTCATCATCATCATCATCATAACCATCATCATTATCACTATTATCATCATCATCATCATCATCATCATAACCATCATCATTATCACCATTATCATCACCTTCACCAACATTCACATTCAAGTATATTAATAATATACTTGTATGTGAACCCAATTATAGAACCTTGACCTTTGGTTTTGAAAAATTCTAGTTTTCTATCGGTAATGTTTATGTTGATTGCTCAGTGACCTTTATCATATGTTATTTGTGAACTCTTGTTCACCATCCTAATGAAACTCTTCTTGTTTTACACACTTCAGAGAAAGAGAGGAGAAACTGGAGGAGCTTCGAACGCAGAAGAATGAATATATACCAGGCCATTGGAATGTGGGAGCGGTCATGCTTGGAGGATTGGGAAAAGATCCAGAAGTGGAGAGTAAGATATCGTTGTTCCGTAGTTCATGTTCTAAACCGCTTTATTATTTTCACATTTCAAAAGCATGCTCACCTTTATATTTGTGGTTCCATGAGGTTGGGCAATATTTGTGACATACCAGAAGTTTTAAAACCCATGTCTATTTCAAACCAGCATGTTGTTTCATCAAGTCAAGAAAGACTTTGAGAACAAATTCTTGTGCCATAATGATCAATAACTTATGAATATTCAGCTCAAGAACTGATACCAGTGTCATAGTAACTTGATGAAACACCGCCCCAGGATAGTATGGACCATTAATGGCATGAATAAAAAAATAAATTAAATTAAAAAAAACCTACTATTGTATGTATTTCTCAAAGGCCATGATATTTTGCAGTTTTATACCTGGTTATTTCTAAATATAAAATTGATATAATGTCTCTGTGAAAATGGTAAGTATCTTTGTGTCTATTGATTCAAATCCAAGAATGACTCCAAATATATGTGTATTGCTAAGACTTTTAGAATAAGTATAAACAAAATCTGTGCGTCTTAAAACAAGATGCTTGTCAAGTCATCAAGAAGTTGCGGGACCAATTCCATCCAGAGTATGCCTGTTAATCGCAGGAGCACACTATCAATCAGCATTTATCCATTTTGGGATAATGCAAGAATTAATTCAAAAGATTTATCATGGTTTTCAACAAATTTGTTCACACCCTCTTCAGTTGAGATTGATGATTCTGAGAGCCTCTCTACGGACGCTTTCCAGGGCATATTGAGACGCACCCACTCTAGGGCAGTGAGTAGGAACGCATCTCGAAATACTATCACCCCTAGAGGGGGCACTTCACCTCTTCAGAGTCGTGGATCCTTTGCGCAGTCTAGAGGAACGTACAGGACCCCCAGCAGGGCTTCTCTTACTTCGGTAAGCTGTCATTTTTATCATCTCGACTTGTCATTTAATAAAAGATATTGAAATGTTGAAACCTAACAGTGAATGTAGATGATATAGAATACTGCGCAGTTCCACAGTTTCCTTTAGCCTCATCAGACAAATTTTACACTGTGTGTAATAATGCACTGCCATAATCATTGTGTTAGGGCAGCTTCCCCGATGGCAAATCCCAGGCCTGTGGGACAATTCTTCCTGATAAAATTCTGCAGACAACTATTTTCCCAGAGGACAAGTATCCGAGAGGATTATTTCTTAAAGGACACCTGCTCCTGATGATCTCCAGGGACAATTTCCCCTCAGGACGACTCCCCAATTTGCAATAACTCCAAGAACAAATCCACCTTGTATTAGGTGGAGTTTGTCCATGGGATTAGTTGTCATCTGGATGGGTCATGCTCAGGGGAAGTTGTCCATCAGCAGAATCGTTCGAGTTGAAGTTGCAGTTGTCCCCAGGGAGAGTTTTCCCCTAGGTGGAGTTGACCTTTGTGAAAGTTTTCCTCCTGGGCAGCTACCCTCTGGAGGAAGCAACCTTTGGGGAGTATTTCTTCGGAGGAATTTTCCTAAGTGAGTTGTGCCCTGGAGAACGGTCCGTAATATCCTTTACCATCTTTCTTCTTCCATCACAATCCAGCGAACGGAGACAGGTCAACAAACCAAGCAGAAGCAAACCACTCAGAGTAAGCTGGAACACATCTGGAACTCTCTACAGATGCCTGAGAATCTAAGACTAGACATGGCCATCAAATACAGCTCAGATGAATATATTCCTCTCCTAGAAGATGTAAGTGTATTTTTTTTAAAGGTTAAACTTAATTTAGAATCTAAGACCCCAATTACAACTCCTTTTTCAAAAGCAGCTTCCACTAAACTGTAGTGTCTAAAGCCTGTTTTGAAGGCCAGTTGTGTATTGTTCACATCTAAGGTCCATTTAGTGGATTTCAAATCCACTTTGCGTGAAGTGGCTCTCATAATGGATCCAGTGGGGTCGAATTCTCAGATTTCAATCTTCCCACATATCTGCTATTGCTCGCATGGGAACTATCCCAGCATTGACTCTGTATATCGCTTGTACAGCTTAGAGGAACTGTCCGGACATTTAGTTATCAAATCTTATCTTTTGATCAGGAAAGATGTGGAATGGCAAGTCTACTGAGCTTTTCTGCCTGCATATATATATATGGGAATTGAAATAATAAAATGATAAAAGTGAATAATGAAGATAATAATAATTATAATAATACACATTATGCAACATTTTTGTAGCAAGTACTAGATACAAAATGTTTCTAAGCACTCTGTGCTCTGTGCATTTAGTACCTGGCTTTAGCATGGCTACCATTTGGCGCTCATTGAATTCAAGGAATTTCTAGCTACCTGTACCCATTCACCTCACATGAGTCGAGTGCAGCACTATTTGAATAAATTTCTTGCTGAAGGAAATTAACACCATGGGTTGGATACAAACCTACAACCGTGTGGTTGAAAGGCGAGACTCAGGCGAGACCACTACACCATGATGTCTCAGCATGCATTTGTACAAAAAATAATGAAATAATAAAGATAAATACTGGCTGTTCTTCCATTTCAGGCGATCTATGCATGGCAGCTTGCTGTGAATGTGATCGTGCAGAGAGAAAACATCCTGACTTCTCTGGAGAGCTTTGAGCGATTCGCCTCGGACCCTGACAGGTTTTTCCAAAAAGGTGAGACTTGAATTTTTTTGCAAATTGGATGTACAAAGTCACCCCATGGGGAGTAGTTGATTTAAAGCCATATCACCTGACAATACCAATAACGTGCACTTTGTAATTCTCGCTATTGCCGATACGCAAAAGTGCCGGGACGTGGCTTTTCACCCGAGAGATTTCTTGCCACTTCTGGGACTCAATCAAATGCAATGCATGGCAGCTTCACAACAAAGACCCACAATGGGGATTAGTTAGAGCAAAGAAAAAAAATGGAAATTCAAACAATATTTATACTCAAATGAATGTGTGAAAGAAATAACTACGGAAATCAAGAATATTGACAAGCGGATGAAGATGAAAACCAGAAATGAATTCCAAATTGGGAGCTACATGTATCCATTAATAGGTTGGAGTGCTCTGTATTCATCACTTAAATTCTTTATGTTTGTTTATCGTAGGTCACAGGGGCTCATCCATTGCGAAAGTTAGAAGAGGCCAAACAGAGGAGCACTCCCTATGCATCACTCTCATTCTTTGTTTGTTTCTCCTAGGTCACCAAGGTTATCTGTTGCTAGGTTGGGAGAAGCCAAACAATCGAGGACTCTGTACTCATCACTTAAATTCTTTATGTTTGTTTCACGTAGGTCACCGGGGGTCATCCGTTGCTAGGTTAGAAGAAGCCAAGCAGAGAAGCGCTCTGTACGCATCACTCACTGCGCTGGAGGCAAAGGTCAAGAAAAGGGTTAAACTCATCGATAAGAAGTTCAACGACACAGTAACATATCAGGTGGGTCTCAAAATTATACATTAGGCCCACTGTGCCCCCCCCCCCAAAAAAAAAAGAAAGAATAGAAAACAACAATAACAAACAAACTCCAACTCTGGAAGCCATTTTCAAACTGTAAAAATGTTACATGCATTCACACAAACTTACTGAAAAAGGAGAAGGAAGATCGGATCTTTGACAAGTTTATAGCTAGATAGTGTTTATGTCTTTTATCATAATATTATAAAATGATAAGCACAACATTAAAAAAAGGTCTGTATTTTGTCAAATATAAATAAAGCTGGGGTTTTCACTTGCTAAATGAATAAAAATGATGAGAGCTTGTTGTATTTGTTTTACACCGCAGGGCCGTCCGTACATCGACAAGATGAAGTTAGACTGCACAGAGATGCTTTACTGGTTACAGCAAGAGAGACGAGAGAAAGCGATGGAGCGTACGTCCATGTTGCAGGATGTGAGGATACCGTTGACGGATCTGCCGCCAATCCAGAGCTCGGCTTCACCGATCTCTCAATAAAACTTATTCTGAAGGTCTCACAGATCCCAAACCGACAACAAAAAGCAGAAGAAACCTGATCTGTGCATTTATAGACATGTAATAAGACTCCTGTTCGAATTTCAGAATAATAAGAATAATATTGGGATTTATATAGCCTTCTTACAGACATTTGTATCACAGTACTTTACAGCATTACTTAATTGACATTGCTGGCAAACAATGAAATTACCTGCCATCAAATATGCAAATTCAACTATTTATGAGAAAAGTTTTCATGGAATTTTGAAAGATAGCGAGAGAAGGAGAAGATTGTACAGCTTAAGTGAGATTATTCCAGAGATGTGGTGCGGAAATGGAAGAGGATTGATCCCCACAGCAAGAGAGACGAGAGAAAGCGATGGAACGTAGATCTATGTTGCAGGATGTGAGGATACCACTGACGGAACTGCCACCAATCCAGAGCTCGGCTTCACCGGTCTCTCAATAAGCTTATTCTTAGGGTTTTGCAGATCCCAATCTTGTTCACCCATCTCTTGATAAAACTTATTATGAAAATTTAGTAGATCACAAAACTACTTGATCAATTCATGATCTCTTAAAACAACTTATGAAAATTTAGCAGATCACAAAACTTCAATCGATCTCTTAAGAAAACTTATTCTGAAGATTTAGCAGATCCCAAGTTTACTTGACTAATCTTTCATAAAAACTTATTGTGAAGGGTTCACAGATCCCAAATCTACTTGACCAATCTCTCAATAAATCTTATTCTGAAGATTTTGCAAATCCCAAATATACTTGACCAATCTCTTAAAGTGGAATGAAACCCTGGAATTAATTTGCTATCAGTCGATGAAGAAAAATATGATGATCAAACTGTGAAAATTTGAGCTTCATTGGACAGTCCGTTCAAAAGTTACGAATTTTCAAAGTTTCAATTATCCCATGTCATGGGGATCCTTGAATTGGCAACGCTTAACAAATCTATGACGATATGCGGACAACTCTCCATTTATTTTGTACATGATTTTTTATAATTATGGAATTTGATTGAATATACCATAACTATTCAACATTATTCTTCCAACAATACTTGAAGAATTATCCAACACCTATAATACTGACGAGAAAAGGGAAAATTTTGTCCACTTTTCTGAAAAAAGAAGAAATTGTTAAATTTTGTGTACAGAATGAATGGAGAGCTGTCCACAAATACGTCACAGATTTGAACGTAGACGACTAAGTTGCCGACTCGAGGATTCCCATGACGGGACATTCACTATAACTTTGTAAATTCATAACTTTTGAATGGATCGTCAGATTATACTCAAATTTTCACAGTTGGTTTATTTTATTTTTCTCCATCTACAGAGAGAATATAAAATGCAGGGTTTCGTTCTTCTTTAACTCTTTCCTCGAGCCTGTCGACGCTATTCACAGTAGCAGAGCACAGTAGTAAAGAGCACAAATACATTGAATGGATACACACTTGCTTTGTTCTGGTGCACTGATGCGTTCTACACACACATAAATGTCCATTCGTGTTTGTGTACACCGGTGTGTGTATTGCTCGTGGAAAATCTATAGAGAACCTTATGTGCATTAGCACTTTTCTTATATACTCTTTAAAAACATAATGCAGCTGGTAAAGAGTGTATAAAACTTATTCTTAAGATTTTTGCAGATCACAAATCTATTTGACCAAATTCTCAATGGATGTTACTGTGAAAATTTACTTGAACTTCCAATGCTCAAAAGTGAATTGATTTTAGGAGCATAATCACAACATTGATGCACTAATATTATTCATAATTTGTGCTATGTAAATCTTATGTGGTTTGCATTTTTTAATTTTACATATCACCAAAGATTAATCAGAATTGATTTCCGTCCAACAGAATGTATCCAAATTTTGAATCTAATGTTGACACATATACCGATACATTTCAAATTTACTGTCATTATCTTGAGAGCTTCATGGTGTTGTGGTTCTATCGCCATTCAACCAGAGGGTTGCATTTCAAAACCGATCCATGGCATTGATTTACTTCAGCAAGAAATTTGTCTACAATTTGCTGCACTAAACCCAAGTGATGTGAATGGGTGTCTTCATGAAATAATTCTGTTCCAATGCATAAGCATCCATTTGGATCCATATTGGATCCATTCAGGTAACAAGGCAAAGAGTACGTATAAAGATTTGTTTTAAATCCTGCACAAGTGTAGTGTATTATAATTAGTATTATTTTTCAAGGTTCTAATTCATGAGATTAATCTTCCAGTGTATGAAAATTATTTAATCTTACAATGACATCTCCTAATAAGTTGGTGCACAGCATTGGTATTCTTCCAATTATATGAAAAAGAATATAATTATTACAGAAAATAAGTATTTCCAGGTGCACTTCACCAAAGATGACCAAATATTATTAAGAGTTGTGATTTTATTCAAACTTGTATAGATTTATCAAACTCTCAAAAGTATAAATTCAATGATATTAGAATTCTTTGATTGTAAAATGTAATTGACAAACTCAAATTTTGTGATTGATTTGATAATTTGTGCCTTTGAGGTTGTCTAAAGTGCTGTGCACGCCAGAATATCTTTCAAATACACCAAGTGATTTTGTGTTTCTAAACTTCACAAAATTACTTCCACACTAGATAGATATCCCTTTATGCTTTCTGATATGAACAACCGGAAAGGCACGTATCTTGTACTCTTCAATCAGATACATAACATTATGAAACAACAAGACTGCATTCGAAGTATAATTGTTTTGTTATTTCCGTCCATATGTGTACTCAAACCAAATCTTTTTTTCTTTGATATATTTAGTTTAATAGGTGCTGATCAAAAAATATTTAGCGTACTACTTCATGAAATAATATCATGTGTCTGACTTACTTTCACACCAAAGATGTTTTTAGAATGCTCCGTCCAATAATGATCTTCAAAACAGTCGTATCAAGATTTCACATGTGTGGAACATTAGAATATGAAGATTTTGGGAGCTTTTAAAAGATATGATTTTATTGGAATCTGTATCGTACACAATACAGATTAATCAAACTCCGAAAAAATACATGTAAATGATTCAATGATATTAGAATTCTCTAATCTTAAAATGAAATTGGGATGCACATATTTTGCGATTGATTAGACTAGAGAATTGTGTCACTCTTCAGATTAGCCACAAAACATTATGACGCAGCATGACTGCATTTTGAACACATCTGTTTTGTTATTTCCGTCCATATGTACTAAAACCAAATATTTTCTTCTTTAATACATTTAGTGTATGGTGCTGCACAAAAAGTGTTTGTAAAGAGTATTTTTGTGAAGTAAGTTTAGCACACTACCTGAAGTACTATCATGTGTCTTAATCAATCTCACACCAAAGATATCTTTAAGGTACACAGATAATGATCTTCAAAATACTCTATCCAAATGTGTGTAACAGTAGATTAGAATTATTTCGGGGGCTTTCAAAATATGTGATTTTACTATAATTTGCTTCATAGATATATCAAACTTTGGAAGAATAAATGATTCAATGATATTATAATTCTCTAATTGTATTATAGAACAAGAAAGCGAACATTTTATGATGGAATAGAGCATTGCATTCTCTTCAAATTATCAAACACAAAACATGATAAAGCACCAAGTCTGCACTTGAGTACATATGTTTTGTTATTTCCATACATACATGTAAACCAAAATTTCTCTTCTTTGATATATTTAATAAAAAATTATGTGGTGCTGTTCAAAAAGTACTTCCAGATGAGTATTTTTTGTGAAGTAGATTAGGCATACTACATGAAGTAGTATCATGTGTCTTACTTACTGTCACACCAAAGATGTTTTAAGGGTGCACCTTCCGATAATAATCTTCGAAATTCCACCTGATTATGTGAAACTCTAGAATATAAAGATGTCAAAGTGGCTTTCAAAATATTTTAGAGAGTTTAATGAACCTACAAATATACACCTCTCGTATGAGATCTGAGAGGTTTTATGTTATTTGCTATAATGTCAATTTTGCATTATGTCCACTTGACTTCCTACGTATATAGCGCATTCCTGAAATAACTTTTTATTGCTCTAATCTGAATCATAAGCTAGCAGAGTGTTGCTAGAAAGTAACTATCAATTACAATTAAGTTGCAGTTGATCAGCATGCACCAATCGAAATCATTGGTTCGTTTGCATCTTTTCAAAAGTGTGAAGAAAAATGAAAATGAAAATGCTCGTTGCAATTTGCAACTGGTTTGCAGTTGATTTGCAACTTCCTAGCAACTTCCTAGCAACTCCCCTTTAGATAATTTTCCTCAGTACGAAATTTCAAAGTAGTACTGTATTATCATTAAAGTAATGATATTTCGATATCTTTATGTAGTGCTAAAGTTTCTATCATCACATACATTCCATATATCTATGCTCTCCATTCATTCAATTACTTGAATCATAGATTTGTATATCAATTATTTGAGATATATCATTTGTCAATATGTATCATATATATATATTTATTGTTTATAGTGTATATAATATGTCTATATAGATTCCCATGTTTAATATTAGCATAATATTCTTGTAATGAATTGTATCTATAGAAGTGTAAAATGATATCTGTCAATAATATAAAAGATAATAATGTACCTACTGACTTTTTCATTTACTTTTTTTTTGTTGCAAGTATTTGATTAACATTTCTAGGCAAAGAAGATTTTTTTTTTTTTTTTTAAATAACATGGTGCAGAACGCTCTGGAGAAAGAAAAGCTGAAGGTTTGAGAGAGAGAGAGAGGGGGGGGGAGGGGCAGTTGAGAAGACATTTCGGTAGAGAGATGGGTATTAGAAGATGTGGTAGAGAGGGAAAGAGAGAGAGGGGAGAGAATGACATAGGTAGAGAGTGGGGGAGGGGAGGTAGAGAGATAGAGAGAGAAAGAGTAGGAGAAAGATAGTGAGAGAGATGGAGGAGATGAGAAGAAGATGATGCAGTACAATGGAAGGAAAAAGTGACAGAGAAAGAGAAGGGAGGAAGGGAGGGAGATTGGAAGAAAATGATATGTTAGATAGAGGATCGAGAATAAGAAGAAAATGTGATAGACAGGGGGAAAGCATCAGAAGAAGATGATGCGTAGAGAAAGTTTGATTCAAAGAAGTTAATGCGTGCATCTTGCAATATTGTGTGAAATGAAATACACAGCCCCTTCACTTTCGAGCGTCACCTCAATTTTCAAGATGTTTCGAGATCCATGTGTATTCAAGAACAAATCGGCACCCAGTTTAACACTAGCCAATTTAGCACTACCAGTACTAGTCGTCGGCCGACCGTGATAATTTCATTTAAACTAGCACATCAGTAACTCACGTAAACGTGCTCTTACATTTCTGAAACATCCGCGACGCGCGATGGCATCGCTCATAAAACCTCCATTTTTCAGCAAGCTGTCATCTTTAATACCAAATATATCACGGAATTGTCGACTGCTCTGTCAGGGAAGGAGTAGAAAAATTGTTTTAGTTCAATGTAAGTATGGATATGGTGTTTTCCCCCTGCTCAATTACAAGGAGCGATTGCCACCACATACGCGCATGCCTGGCCGCCGGGACTGGCGGCGTGGTATATCTTTGGGGACCGGTCGCTCTCTGTGTTCACGGATAGTCTCAGCTCACTGATCACAGGGCCGGGGAGACTATCAGTATCTGTATATGGGTCTGGATCTGGATCTGGATCTGGATAATATAATTGATAAGCTCCTACAGGAACATCACTCAATGCGAAGCTGTATTAAACAGCCGAGGATTAGTCTAATTGCCTCCTATCCAGCACAGATAATTAACTGTGCATGGAATTTGGCCGAGTCTTAATACTCGTTAGCATGGTTAGTGTGTATGGCAATTTATTCCAGTTTCTGGCAGTGTCCGGGAAGAATGATTTCTGATGAGTATTAGATTTTGAGTATGGAATAGCCAGTGTAAGAGAGTTGTGGCTCCTTGTGGATCTTCCTGATATTCTTGTATCTAACTTGAGGTGACCATCCATGGCATTGGTATATCAATGTTCCTGTGAATTCTTGTGCATCATTATCAGGCGCTGATTAAGCGGGTGACTTCAAATACGGTGTTGAACGCTGGTGTTGGTGTTGCAGCAACACAAACACCAGCGTCAACACCAAACTTGAAGACTGTCGGTGTTGGGGTTGAACTCGCAAGATTCTGACGTATTTCCGGTCGTTCGTGTTGATTGCTGGTGTTGAATGTCGTCTGCTCAACCAAGGTCAGATCGCGGTCGGTGTTGACCATTGGCATTTACGTGCAATTTCCCCATTTTTCAACACCAACTCCTAGGGATTGAGAAAATTGTGACTTCACGTTCGGTGTTGGTGTTGGTGTTGAACTCGTGCATTTGTTTTCGACTCGCAGAACCGGAGCAGTTTCGCTACGACAACTCATGACATGTCAGTGGTTAATTTAACTTTACAGTGAAATTTGCATATAAAAACTAAAACCACATACTTTATTTTGGAAGGAAATATGTTTCCTTCTGGATTTTAAAAAAGATTACACAATTTGTATGACTTAAAATAGATTAATTTTAGAATTTTGGACCAAAAATTATTTCATCGTCGAGTTTTTCGCGAGGCTTTGTGCGAGCGCGTGTGACGTCACGTGACACTGATGCTGGTGTTGAGCGATCGATACAGCGATCGGATCGCTTCTGTGAACCGACCACCGGTGATGGAGCTCGGTTTACGGGCCGATTTGCTCTCTCAGTCTCAACACCAACACCAACACCGCACACCATACTTGAAGTCACCCTATCTATCTGTATGTTTTGGTGAGCAAAATGTCCGCTCCAGATATATCCACGCTAATTTGATGAAAACTAACATTAGAAGGTTCATTGCGTGTGGAAAGGCTGTAGTCCTGCTTTAAACTTTTTGAGTCTTACAGTTGAGTTAGATTTTTTTGTCAGACCACAGTCACGGACAAGAGACAGTCAAATAATTTAAAAAAAAAATGATCAGTGATACAGAGCTGCAGAGGCTCCTTGTCCATGTTGTCCAGGTAAGGAAATGCAGGATTGGTAAAGGTGGAAACAGAATTTGTCCCCTGTGCAGGAGTAGACCACTGTAATTGCCTGGCTTGCTTTTTAGAAATGAGTCAATCTCCGCAGGGCCAAAGCAATGACAACAGTCATTTTGAAATCCATCGCAAAGTTTGAGGGTTTGCCTACACAGACAACTATCTAGTATAAGTTACCTCCCTATATCTAACATTATATTACTAGGACAGCAAGGATATACTTAAACTTATCATCAATGTTTACAAAACAGTCAAAATCATCCCTCTGGCTATTGTGTGTACTGTACTGGGGCCCACGTTTACTCACATTAGAGCCCTTCCCAGAGGTGTGTACTTGTGCAAAAATGTGTAAGTGTTAAAGAGAAAGTCAAGTGATTGCATTTTAGGACAAAATAAACAACTCCCATGCAAGCCTTCACAATACATTTAGCAGGAGGAACACAAGGAACTTTCCTTCCACCTTATTCTGCCAAGAAATGTAGAACAGGTGCCACACCTGTTTACTGAATATACAGAGTTGTAATTTACTTTCTTTTGTTTGATTCTGCAATCATAAATGACTAAATGGGAGCTGTTTACTTTTTCCAATTTCATTGTCCATTCTTCCCACAGTGTAAACTTTGAAAGATTGATAGACTTCCATATCGCTCATTCTATATCTTGTTAATTCCATAGCTCAAAGAACACTACTGTCCGATGCTTACCATGCAGATGAGACTTGGATTAATAGAGAGAGGATTGTCGTTGATATGGGTAAGCTTGACCAGTTATTTGATAGACAGGGTGCAATATAAATTTTTAGAGCACTTTCCCAGTCGGGCATTAAAAAAGCACTCTTGTGTAAAAAATATAAACACAGTCAAAGCAAAATTAGCCTCCTAAACCTTAGAAATTGCCCCCGTGAGCTCCAAAATAGCCTTTGCAAAGTATATAATGGGGCCACTCTTCACAAGTAAAATGTTAAAAGAGCTCTGTTAAGCCAAAATGTACTTTCACCCTATTGAAAAAAAATCTGCACAACACTTAGAACTTTATATAAAAGGACAGCAGTAAGATTCAATTGCACAAGCTGGATAGACCTGTTGTGCTCTCTTTTTTTTTTTTACCAACCTTGTAATATAACCCCATTTTTTTCTCAATTGCTAAAAATAATGTGCCCAACCTTTTCCTTCACTTGCTCTGAACAATCTACAAATTCAGTTGAAAATTGTGGTTTTCTTTGTGAGAAAGCTTGACTTTTCTTTTGTTTTATTGTAGATGAGATGAAAATTAATTTAGATCGAGCATTCCATGATCTCAAGGTACCAGTCATGTCAGTGGAATTACACAAGGTAATCTTAGGGAATTCTTGCAAAGAATATTTGTCCATCTATTTGAATGTAAGTAGCCTTTACAAAGGCTAAATGGGTGCTGCGATTATAGACTGCAGTGTATTTTTGCTCATTGCAAGATTCCAGTCTGCGAGCCCTCAGACTTGGCAAGCCTGTGAGCAGAGAATCACAAGCTCCGCGTCAATCTGACTCAACCACAAGAGCATTTCTCATTGAGTACACCAACAAATTCTGCAAAAATTCTATGCAGATTATTAATCTTCAATAAAGAAAGAAATGCTGCTTGATGATCGTAACACACATAGAATGTATCTCTAAACAGTGATCTATCAAGTTTTGCTGTTTATGCGGATTAACCTTGAAGCATGTTCATGATAATTTGGCTTTCAATGTGAACATCTAATGCTGCTAGCCAACACATACTCCCGTAATATTATTTACATTGTCAGAAGAGTTCTAAATTGCTTTACTGTAGTGCATGTTGATCTGTTGTTTTTATCAGTGTTGCAAATTCAAGTAATTCAGGTTTGTGTCTATTGAATAGTTTTACACTTAAACCCTCACTAAAATCACAATATTTACCAAAATATTGCAGAACATTATGTAACAGTTATCGTCTTTCTTTTCACCTTTAGTACATCGACAACGTGTATGATAAGGAAGAACTAGATGTAGCAGAAGGATATTTGTACAGGTGAGTGGAATGACTTTTTATTGTTTCCTGCATTCGTGCAGTCTCACCTTTTAATAAAGTTTTGGCAGTATCTGCACTTTCCAGAAAGCTGAGCATTTAGGGTCACACATGATTAGAAAGAGAAAAACCCACAAAGTATTTTGAGCCTATTTCAAGGGCAAATTGACTTTTCATTCCTCATTTAAAGTGATTTGAATGTTGCAAAACGTCGGGGTACTAATAGTGCAAAAGTATGTGGAGTGTTATCCAGAGAAGGTGCATGCACTCCATTTTATTTCTCATTTATTTTTTAAACCAGCTAGAGACACTCGCCAATGGTCCACCACCTTCGACCATCAATGATCAATTCTTTGTATAGAGTTAGGGTACCCAAGATCTTATCAACTGAATAATAAATGTATAATTTTAACGACTTAATTGTGCTGACAATTTATATTTCTTTCCCTTTTTCAAAAACAGCAGCTATATACATTCCCATTGGCCATTAGGCTCAGATCATCAATCGCTCAATCTTGGCTGAGATTACCCAAACATTTTACGATCTTACAAAATATGTTACTAAATGATTAGTCTTATCTTTCAAAATTAGGAACAATTCATGTTTATCCTCTCTTTTTTCAAACAGTTACAGACATTCTCCAATGGGACACCATTTAAGACCATCAACAGTTCATTCATGGTTGAGACTGTGTATAGAGTTAGGCTACCCCAAACAGGCTCTCAAAATCTTAGAAAATAAGGTAAGTATTTTTTCACAAACTTGTATCTTGGTGCCATTTGTTAATAATTTCTATTCCTTTGTTTCTCATTTTATGGGATCACCTCAATTAAGGATAAAAACAAATTTTCTGAGGCTCTTCAAGAGCATTTATAGCTGGTATAAGCAACTGGATCTTCACAATTCAATTCATTGCTTTTACTGCTGCCATTAATGGAGCTGTTTAGAATATTGTATCCAAATCCAGATTACAATACAAAGAAATTTGTTCATTTGTCTCACAGCCATCCTTAATTGGATGACAAATGCAACTGGTTCAAAATCTTTAACTTGATAGGATCATCGCTAATCATTTGCTAGTTTGATCATTGCTAATTTGAATATTGCCTCTCTGATAGACATGCTAAACAAAAAAAAATCATGTTCCTTACTTTACGTAACTTTATTTTTGCCCATTAGATTGTCCCAAGATTTCATAGATATCTAAATTTAATGAAAAATCATAACTTATCATGCATTCATTGTTTTCTTTCGCTTTTCAGAGGGACTACGGCCTCTTCCCAGAGAACTACACATATAACCTCCTACTGGATACATTTTTAAGAGCAGATGATATCAAAGGTGAGATAATAAATAAAAGTTTTACATTTTTTCCTCGTTCCTAAATGCTCAATCGTAGTGGAATTTGTTTTGCAATCTCTTTTAATACTCATGTATGACCGACAAGGTGCATGTGTTGAGTGCAGGCCCATTTTACCCTATTCCAACTAGAGGGGGGGAATGGTCAAATTGACTCCCTCCACATATTTTGCAATCGCCTCACTGCGAGACTCGCAGATTTTTTCTTTTAAGTCTGCCTCAACTTTTCAGACTTTTTCTCGAAAATCGAATGTGTGGTTACCTCGCAGGGCGAATTTTTCACAGCATTTCGGACCAAAAATGACTCAAAAACTGAAGAACGAAAATTGATTCCGTGTTCAAAGTCAATGCAAATTGTGATTTCAGTCAAGATTCAGAGATGTAGATATTTTCACATTTGTGAGTTGAAATCAATTCGTCGTAGTATCAACATGTTTAAGTTTTGTTTCAATGCATAAGTTTTACTCAATTTTTTGAACGTTGATTTTCTGATAAGGACCAGAACAAAAGATTGTTTTGAATAGGCCGGTCTACTAATGTATTCAAATTTATGTGAGTTTCTTGCCAACAAATATAGTAGTAGTATTTCTTAAACCGGGTGGTAACAATTGGACTACAATATTTGGAATCCAGTTAGCATATATTACTTGTTGCTATGTCGGGTAAACGTAGGGCAAGTTTTTGTGTAGTCACGAACAGCCTCTTTGTTGGACGTATGTATAAAATTTGCATCTATTAGTAAACTCGGACATGTGTGACTCAGTGGTAGAGTGTCTGCCCCATGAACGGAAGGTCGACCATCTGCCTTCTTGCTAGGCGCTCTGCATTTAAAAATGGAGAAGGGTAATAATAACTTTATGCTATGCAGGGCCCCTGAAAGAACAGCTTACAGCTGAAAGTGGCTACCCTGGGTAAATAAGAATTATTTACCCATTGTGATCTTTTTTTTCAGGTGCCTGTGATGTAGCCATAGTGATGATGAAAGAGGAAACATTAGAGAACTGTCCTCTGTCCCGGCTCCTATCCCTCCACGCCTACCATCGCTACCTGAAATCTGGAGACATTCCTGAGGAGGACAGATGGGACGTTGGCATGACGCTGGCCGATGCGAGCCGTGGAATGGACGGGGTCCTAGCCCATAGCTACCATGCACTGGGGTACGCCATGACAGGCGATGTTAGGAGGCTTTTTGGTGTACTGCAGGCTGTCGGCCAGAGTGAAAGCTCAAAGATTGCCCAAGAAGCTGTGAGTGTGTTTGAATTAAATTGAATATGGTACATGTATATTTGATAAAAGAATATATTCAAAATAGCAGCTAGGAGGCTGAAACAAATTCAATTTACAATATGATTCAAATTAACAATAAAATCAAAATTAACTATATTCCTATGTAACAATAAATCAAATGCATTAGCAAAATATTGTAGAAATTATTAAATATAATAGTGTACAGAGCTTCCGTGCTCTGGGGTATGCTACATGTATGACAGGCGATGTTAGGAGGCTTGTTGGTGTACTGCAGGCCGTCATGGCCATCAGCCAGAATGAAGGCTCGAAGATTGCCCAAGAAGCTGTGAGTGTACAGTCTCAGTCTTAAAAACTTTTTGAAATACAGTGAGACTTCATTATAATGAGGTCCCTTGGACCATTCAAACTGCATGAATAACATAATTCACCGTGTATAAAAATAAAATGATTACAATATATCAATCCAGCAAAAAGATCTTGTTGTATCAGGAATATTGTTGGATCCAATCTTGTTAAAGTGAGGTTTGATGGTTTTGTCAAGTATTCACAAACATTCCTGAATGAAGGTTGTTTTTAGTTGTCGTCCTGAATTTTAATTGAGGAGTATTCTCAAGTATAAAATCATTATTTATTCTTCTAGTTTCTAAACAGAATTTACACATTTCTTTTTAGATTCTTGGATGTTTATTAATACTTTTGATTGATAATCAGGAAATATTCTATAATATTTTCTTTCAATAATTGTCAGTGGTTTTGATCATTCTGTGGTTATTTTCAATGTAGATGTCAATTTTCATTGTTGGAAATGCTTTCAGTAAAAAAAGAAACAAATATGCTTATACAAGTACAGAAAAAACTATTGGTTTGTAAATTTTTAAGAGGAAAAATCTTGAAAGTGGTTGAGAGAGTAAAGAATATTTTCAATCAAGAAAAGCATTTCACAATACATTCTTGAGTTATGACCAAAAACATTGTAAGAAATCAATTTAAATCATTAGCTATCTGCATTCGTTGTATTTCATTCTGCTTTGTTTGCAATTTATAGACTGAAATGCCCATGCCTCAAATCCAGATTTTCTGCACATAATCCTTCATTAGAAAAAATAATTGTTTACTGTCCTTGAACATATTGAGCTTTTATATTCAAATTTTAAGTTAGTATTATTACTGTGCAACTGTGCAACCCCTGTCTCTTTGTTTTTCAGCTTGACAGCATATCCAGGAATCTAGAACAATTGGAGAACAAGAATGAAGAACACGTGAGCCAGTTTGAGGTAAGATACATTCTGTTGGATATGAGCTTTAGGGAACTATATATGCTGTTGAATGACTGATTAGATAAATAGGCATTCATAAAAGTTCCGATCAAAATAACAAATAGAAAAAGAAACATGAAGGCTCTATAATCCAGCCCTGTTTAGTTGAGTAACTCTACCAAAAAAGACAGTCCACCCCCCCCCCAAATGTAACGAAAGGTTTTTCAACAGCCCCCTGTATCAAGGGAGATCAACTAATCATGCTTTATGTTTTATGTTTTCCCTCGTGATTACCAATGTGTTGACTCAATAAGTAGAGCGCTCACCTCGCAACCAAGAGGTCTTGGGTTAGATTCCAAGCCATGTCGTATCAAAAGGTGTTAAAATTGTTTTGCTCTATATTGAAACCCGATTCTTTGCTGAGCACACTTATGGGGTGTTGTTCAAAATCAATTTGCAAATCAACTGCAACTTTGCAAATTGCGACGCACATTTTCATTTGTGCACGGTACGCGCATTTAACCAGACGCGCACAAAACAATGATTTTGATTGGCACATGTGATCAACTGCAACTTGCGATCAATAGCAACTTTTGAACAACACTCCTTAAGTCCATAACGTTTCTCTGTTCATTCTTTTAATCAGTGCATGGAGATAAGTGTGTGATATGCGCGTAAATGTGCAGTATATTATTATTATAATTATTATAAAAGATGGGCATTGCAGCTTTGTTGGTGTTAAACATTTAGGAGGATGGGCCAATGGCGACGTTCAGCGGTTGTAGGTCCAAGATCTACGTGGGCAAAAAGTATTTCAATTTCGCATACTACTTTAATTGACTTTATACAAAACAGTGCTTATCTTTTTAACATTTAACATTTGATATTTATCATTGGCAGTCCACTATCAAGAAACTCAGCGAGCAAGGCAAAGTAATAAGAGACTCCCTCGATTCACTGCTGGACTCCGAGCTCTCCAGGCTCCCTGACCTGGAGCGGGAGGACATCCAGCGCTACACCTCCACCCTGGAGACCTGGCACACAGAGCACATGGAGGCGTTGGAGCGGCAGAGGCTGGCGGAGCTGGAGGCGGAGAGGGAGGCCAAGGAGAAGAGACTGGATGAGCTACTCCGAGCCACGGGAGGCATCGATTACTGGAAGGAGAAGATTGAGGAGGCGAAGGAGAGGAAGGCATCGCAGGAGGTTCAGGGAGTGGAGCAGAGATAGCAGATTGAAATGAACATGGATATCAGACTTTGTTTGTGTGAAGAAAATATGAATTTGCAAAATTGCATGGGAGTATTGCATGTCCAGACATCCCAACCGGAAATCTTATTCCTTACAAGATAATTGTATCCTTGTACGCCTCATGAAAGGATATGAAAATTACCAGACGTCTTCAAAACATAATACCTGGTGCATCACCTTTCCCCTGTGATAACACGTTATTATAAAATGTAAATAGTTATAGCCCTGGTTTACAAGAATCTTCAATGGCATACCTACCAAAATACTTATTTTTCTCTTTTGCTCTTTTTTGGAGGTGGGAGATAAAGATCTACAGGGTAGACAGAGGAAGGCACAATCATCTTGTTTTTCCAAACTGTCATTGATATCTATCAATTTTAGTACTCCTTATCAGGTGTCAAGAGTAAAGAGTATGATATTAAATGACTTGTCTGCATGTGATATCCATATGATCGGAGGTGAAGCAGAGGAAAGCATCACAGGAGGTCTAGGAAGTGGAGCAGAGATAGCAGATTGAAAGAAAACAGAATTTTTTACTTTTGAAGAGCTACAAGAAAATTTGACTTTTTGAACTTGCATGGAGTATTGCATAAATTATATACATCGATGGATTGAGGGGATAGCCAAAAGAGCTACGGCTTTTGAAAGAACGGTGCATAGAGGGCTGCAATCCCCTTTGTTTTTCCCCTCCCTACACATTTTTGCCCAAATGACCAGGCATCAACAACAAGCCCTTTTCAGCACCCCCGCCCAGATATGAAGACCATTTTTCTCTTTTTTTTTTGCATGCAATGTATTGTCATTTCTGTCCCTGACAAATTCTGGATCCACCTCTGAATATATCAATACACCACGAGTCCAAACGGTTCAAGGTGTCTTGCAAAGTTCTGGGATTGGAGCAAATTCAGCGGATACTTCTGCACAACCTTTTTACATAGTTCCGTTCCACTATGGGTATATGACTAACTACAGGAATACAGGGGCCTGTAACATAAAGGAAGTTTGCAATAAATTGTAAACTTTTGTACTTGATTTACCATAGACTTGCGATTGATATCAGTTGGAAAGCTTCATGTTATGGGACTTTTTAAAACTTTTCTAGAATATTTCATAGCAATGGGACATGCCTTATATGTGAGATGAGCAGTTGCGTTAGAGAAAAAGAATCAATCTAGAGAATTATAATTCAAATTATTTTTTCCAAAGAGTGATTTCATAGGAGTATTTTATACAGTTATCAGCAGGTATGGGATTGCAAATTTGACGTCAAATATTCTAGAATGACTCGCCAATATTATATAATATTTTGTGTATCCAATTTCTGTTTTTGAATCTGCATTAAATCTATACCATAAAATGCTGAATTGGAATGCTTTTTTCAACAATGTCTCCCTTTTTATCTAATAGAAATATTAGATGCGATGATGAGTAGCGGAAGGTTAGAGCAATTTTTGTGCACTGTCCCTCCCCTACCCCTCTCTAAATTATGTGTGGATTATCAAGGGCCAAGAAAATTTATGGATGTTTTGCATAAAATATATTTTCTGTACTTCTCATACCATTGATTAGAAGATAAGACTCTTGGTTTGTGATGATTATTAAAATGATTATTGAACAAATATCAGAATCTACTGTGTCACATTTGTTCCATGGCTTATTTAAAAATGATTGAAATAATAAAAAAGTTTGTTTGGTATGATATAAACATTTGCAATTATCATTTTAAATGTGATATGAATATGCTGTTTAATTTTTGTTGGGGGGAGAGAGAGAGAAAGGAGAAAGGAGATGAAGGGAAGGGTAAAGGGAGTGAGAGGAAGGAAGAAGGGAGAGGAGGGAGAGAGGGGAATGAAGATGGAAGAGAGAGAGAGGAAGAAGAGAGAGAAAGAGAGACAAGGAGAGGAGGTTGAGAGATAGAGGGGGAGGAGGAAGGCAGAGAGGGAGAAGGGGAGAGAGAATGAAGAGGAAATGCTAGAGAAGGGGAGGAGGAAGGGAGGGAGAGAGGAAAGAGGAAGGAAGAGAAGGAATGAGGAAGGGAGGAGAAGGAGGGAAGAGAACAAGCAGGAAGGGAGTGAGAATGAGGAAGAATGGAGAGAGAGGGTAGGGAAGGGAGAGAGGAAGATGGGATGGTGAGAGGGTGGAAAGCATGGGCAAGACTGGGAGGAGGTAGGGAGAGAGTGAGAGGAAGAAAAATATAGGGAGGAAAGGAAATAGAGTGACTAGAAAGGGGATAGAAGGAGAAGGTAGAGGGAGAAGGAAAGGAGAGAGAGAGAGAGAAGGAAAGGAGGGAGGGAGAAGATAGAGGAGAGGAGAGAGGGGATGATGAAAGCAGGAATAGGAAGGAACTCGAGGGAAAGAAAGAGATAGGACGTATGACGGGGATGAACAGAAATATAGAGGAAGAAGGAAAGGAAGAGAGGAGGAGGAAGAGGAAAGACGGGCTGGAGGAAGGCAGGCGGTAATAAAGACGATGAGATAAATTGGACGAAGCAGAGAATTTAGAATGATACAGAAGTTGTACGAGTAAAAGGTGCTAGGAAAGGGAGAGGAGAGGAAGTGATAAGGAAGGGGGAGGCTGAGATTAAGAGTAAGACTAACTTTTCACTTGATACGTGCATTACAGGGAATTGTTGCAATTTATCATAGCATGCATGATGTAAAAGATAGAGTATGAATTAAAAAACAGTAATATTTTTCATAGAGCGATAACAACTTCTGATTTTAAAAATGATGCGAGCCAGCTATTAGGTCTCAGCTTTTCATATCCCAAAACTTGTATACCGATATTTTGTAATTATTTGACATGAAGAATGGTTTCTGGCTCATGAAACTACAATAACCACAGTAGGGACATCAAAAATGGAAATACGCTAATGATGTTTATGAAAAGTTTTTACACGCCCCTCTTATTTTGCTCACTTCCCCACGTTTGTTTTGCTTTAGCGCCATCTGCGTTACAAAATAGTGTAAAAATATTTCGCTCACCCCACTTTTTCATGTTTTGAGAGCACAATCGCACTGATGGTGAGGAGCAGCGTACCATTGTTGATGTGTTGCTGAGATACGTTTGGGTTTGTGGAAAGGTCGATTCTCGCTGCAGCGCTTTGAAGTGAATGGATTAATCAAGCTCTTAATTGATTTCTACACCATGGAATTTTATTTGCCAAATACTCTAGCTTATTTGGAGATATGGAGCATGAAGATGTAACTTTTTAGTATCCTTTGTAGAAATTATAGGGCTTGAACTGAGCCCAAGATTTTCCAGTGAGTGTGAACACCGTCACGATTTTTCCTGGTTCTTTCATTCAACTGCACAACCAACTTGGGTCTTCGACCATTCCTTGGCTGATCTAGCATTTGAAAACAAAAAAGAAGAAATGACCGATGTTGTTGACAGACGGCCAGAAGATGTTGGGGAAATTCTTGTGAAGGTTTGTTCGATCTGTTTCCAATCTTTACTTTACAGAGGCCTAACAAATAAAATAACAAATAAAACCACTAATTTATTTTAGTGGTTTTATTTGTTAGGCCTCTGTAAAGTGACTAAATAACAGTTCGGTCTAACAGTTCGGTCTAACTAAATAACTGTCGGTCTAACGTTAAACTTAAACTCCACAAATGTAAAGCTGTATGCGGCAAATCAAACCCGGAGAATAGCGACCAGATGAGCGCGATGTATTCAATTTGTGTGCAATCCAATGGAAGCGTGCGGTACATTAGTCATTAGTGCGTCAGCGATGATTTTTGCACCAGATTCGACCAACAAACATCTGTAAAGTTGGCTCAAGTTTACCTTTATAACATTAGATTAATGAATCGATTAAATGTTCAACAAATTTCACAAAATATGGATAGAAGGGAAAGAAAATAACATTTTAAACTATTATTCTGTTCATAAAATGAAATGAAAGTCGCTTTAGGACTTGTTTTATGGCTGGTTACCTGTGTGTATTTTGGAATTCTGCAGCCGATGTTTACAATTACAATTTTTACATGGCGCGCGCACGCAATCTGGTCGCTATTCTCCGGGCCTGCCCTGCCTATGCTTGGACTTGGAAATAATATAATAATATATGATGGGAGGTTGCACGTCTGTGCATCTAAACTTTCAGTTTCAGCTTGAAAAAAGCATGAAGCTTGAAGTCAATGAATAGACAATTCACTTTTAATCTGATATTATCACAAATATTCTAAAGATTATGTGTGACTCTGAGAAATATCTCAGCAAAATCTGACCAGGAACAATATCATTTTGGATGAAATATACACCTCTCTCATTTTTGCAGTTCAAAATATTTGGGTCCCTTCTCTGCACCCCATTCAATTTACACGCGGTTAAGATTTTTGGGAAAAAGTCTTGATTTCACCGAGCGCGCGAGTTACATCGCGTATGTCAATGAGGCGCAGATGAGGGACCTGGCGCAGAGGAGGCAACCCATACCATAATATCATAATAATAATAATAATATAATATAATAATATATATATAATTAAAAAAGGCCATGAAAAGTTAATTGACGTTTAATGATTTAAATTTAGTTGGAAGTTAATAAATAATAGTCAACTTGCTCACAATTTTTTTATATGAATTCAAAGCCAAGATCTCTATGATCCAGGCAGGGTACCTGCTCAAACTAAGACTTTATAAATGTTCAACTAGAGGTGTGGTTTTGCTGGCAGGCTGTCATAATTGACAAAATTGTTTTAAAGATTAGAATTTTGTCGTGATCATTATTAAATTAATTAAGCCCTCAGTTACAAAGTTGTGCAGATCGAATTAGAATAATAAACGTGTGATTTTGATTGGCGTCTCAGATTATCTCAATTTTTGTAGACAAAAGCCCTACGCAGATATTCATGCATGATAATTTGGAAATATAGTTATCGAACAGCATATTGTATTACCGGAAGCGTGTAAAAATTGCGCACCTAAAGAATTAATGCGCGCATGCTGAAGTGCAGCAATTACGGCAAATGTGGTCTGCTTTTACTGATGATGAAATCTGAACAAGTGTCAGTTTATTTTCATGATTGTATTTAAAACAAGCAATATACCGTGAAAGTTGTGAAATTGTTAAGCGTCCAGTAACTGGATTACAGTAACTGGTTTACCGAGGATTACAGGATTACCTCTCCTCGTATACTGATGATGATGATGATGATGGATTAACCATTATGCAGTCTCTAAACTTAGACTAAATCAGTTTCAGAGTCAGCAGCCTAGTTCTTACATAGATCCTTCTTGGCCTGCTAGTGATCATATTTTTACCTTCTCTCTTGCATTTTATCAATTTATTTTTTGTACAGGTCCAAGAGGATCTTCAGCACCTCCGAGATGAACTTCTTCAGAAGAGTTTGGCCGGAGGAACCAGAGAACTCGTCAACATTCAGCTTCTGGAGAATGCTATTCAGAAGGCAGAGGATGGAATTAAGGTAAAACTTCTTCTGTCGTTGTACAGTCCACTTCACAGTGTACACAGCTGCCAACTGTTATACTAATTTTTTTAGTAATTATTACTAATTTGGGGCTTAAATTTGTATGTTTTGTGTAAAATTTTCACAGGTGATTACTAATTTTGACAACATGAATACCATACTTTTCAATGTATAGTATGTGAAGATTACTAATTTGTGGGAGGATTATTACTAATTTCCACTGTCTCATGTTGGCATCTAAGAGTGTATTACGTAAAGGTTGGCAGGCACAGTGCAGTATGTTTTTGGTGCTCTGCAGTAGATAAACAATGAATGCGGATGTGCGGGTGTAATTTAGAATTATTTGCTTTACCTGTTATCACGATAAAACTTGGGACAATGACATTGCAATCGGATCTATTATTATGGCCCTGTATTAAACATAAATGTTTGTCATTAATTGCTAATTTGAAAGAGGAATACTGATTGGTTACTGCTCAGTCTGTTGAACCAATTGTACATGCAAAGAAGATTGTGATTAATTACCCATTTTTTATCGCGATTAATTGCAAACCATTAAGTTACAGGGCTGTTATTAAGCGTTTATTGTGATAACGGGTAGCCAAGACTTCTATGGCAGAGTGCCCAAAAGGTTGATTCTTTACATAGAAGTGTTGGGATAAATGTGTAAATTTATCAAAACAGCAGGCAGTACATGTAGTTTTGGACTTTTGGTATTTATCATGTTGATAATAACATATTATTTACGTCATTGTAGAATGTATTATGATTGTAATTGTTCAATGACAAAGAAACAACAACCCAGAGAAAAAAAGAGACATAAAAGGTGTAAAAAATGGTATTGAGGATGCTCAGACTAGCTGGTGCTCACACTGTGAGCAGAAGATACAAAGGAATAGAACAAAAAAATAAACAACTTTCATTCAAGCGTTTACAATAGCTCTATGCACACACAATAAAATAGATTCCCTGCTGATTCAGTGAGCATGTGAGACACCTGTACAACATTTTTCCACAAAATAGGAGGGAAGGAAATTTCATTTACATACATAGAGCTAAATTGTGAATGCTTGAAGGGAAGTGTTGACTCTGTCCAATTCATTTGTCTGTTCTGCTCACAGGGTTTAGTCCTATCATACAGATTTTCACTGTTGTATTATTGTCATGTGAATGATGAATGTATCCTTCATCTTACTTGTACTGAGCAGGGTGCTACAAGAATTGTTTTCACCAGTTGCCCAGTCGAGCAACCAAGTTTTCAAATCACTTGCCCTTACAAAAGTTTGTCTTGCCCAAAATTGATGGCTAATGCCAATTTGCACATGTAGGAAAGCTAGTGTAAAGCTGTTACTTGCCCTATTGGGTAAGTGACGATTTCATTTACTTGCCCTGCAGCTTAATTTTGTTGCCCTGGGCATGGGGGCAAGTGGGTTTGTAGTGTCCTTCTGAGAGAGACCTCGCAGTCAATGATGTGGCTCTTGCATGTGCTAGACATTGGGAATGGTTGTTTGATGGGACAAGATGAGTCGACTGTTATACCATACATGTAAATGTGATTATATCAATGATTACATGATTAAATTGGTTATTGTTTACTTTTCCACAGGAACAATCAGAAAAAATATTAAATGTTGTGAACAACAGAGTGACAACGTTACCTTCGGTTGATTCTAAGATCAAGACACATGAGCCATCTTTTTCACAGTAAGTTCGTATGAAATATTTCAATTTCATGTTGACATTTTGTTTATGATCTAATGATATTAGTCAATGGAGCTCTGATATAGTGCTGAAATCCCTGCTTTTATATAAAAAAAATACATGTGTACCTGTAGAAGTTTGAGTGCCATTTGATCACATGTCATAGTTTGATTATGAACATCATTAATATGTGGGTTCCCTAGGAGTGTGAATCAATAATCATGGCTAGATTATTTGATCGCACTTTGATTTTTATTGAGATGGGAGTGAAAATTATTTTCATAATGCTAACATTATAGACTTTTTCATATCTCATATCTCATTTTTCACCTTTAGAATTGCATCTTGTTCTATGTTTGCACCCCATGAGACAACTTATCAACTCTCTTCAATAAAATGAAAGCCTACTAGAAGTAAAGATATTTGTGTTAAAAATATCTAAAATTTGATTTTCTTATGTCTGTTGACTTATTCTTTGATATATTTTATCACATAGCTTGGAATTTCAATAAAAATGCATAAACCTTTTGTTCACTTTTTTATCTCATAATAACGAAGCAATTAATTTTTAGTAGTTTCTACTTTAATCTACGTTTAATGGTTTTATTATTTTTGTTACAGAGAAGCAATATGGGATTTGAGCACAGTGAATGAATCTCAGAGATATGGCAGGAATGACAAGTTAGTACAATAAAACCCCCCACTTTTTTTTAACTCTTTCGCTACAAAATTTCAGTTTCCAAATTCCCTCTATCTGTATGGAATAAAGTGCAGGAAATTAGGGGAAAATATGGAATATATAGGGAAAGCATTGTAAGTTTTTACTTTGTGTTCAGACGGAGAGCTGCTCTCACCGGCTGAAAAGAAGGTCAGAGTCCATGCAGATTAGCGTACGGTATATTATGCAAACTTCAGTGGGGTATCCCGTATATCCTTGTATGTTTACAGTGACGTCAGCAAGCCGCTGATAGCGGCTTGCCGTTCAATCTGTAGCATTTGAACGCGTCGATGTGAGCGGCGCGCCGTAGCAAAAGAGTTAAGCGTTTTGGTGTAGTGGTTCTGAATCTAGCAAGTCAGAGGATTTCAGGTTTGAATCCCACCCATGCCATTATTTTTCTTCTGCAAATGTCCTACTCTTAAAGGGAAACCCACCCCTGGAATCATCTAGCTCATATTGAATGAAGAAAAATCAAGTGAACAAACTCTGAAAATTTGAGCAAAATCGACCAATCCGTTCAAAAGCTACACATTTTCAAAATCATAGAGATATGACGAATTTTACCGGTCATGGGGGTCCGTGCGATCGGCAAATTCGACGGAATCTGTGACGTCATGTCGGACAACTCCTCATTCACTCTACATACAGCATTTCATATTTTCTCCCTTTTTCGGAAAAGACAGCAAAATGCAAATTTTTGCTTGAGGTATAGCATTTATGTATTGATTCTGCATGTATTTTGAGAAGAATGATGCAGCAACCTTACTCTAAATTTTACATTAATCCATTTCTAAATATTCTATATACAAAGTGAATGAAGAGTTGTCCGACATGACGTCACAGTTTCAGTCAGTGTTTCCGATCGCACGGATCCCCATGAGCGGCAGTGATCGTCAAAACTCTGTGACTTTGAAAATTCATAACTTTTGAACGGTCTGTCCGAGTTTGCTCAAATTTTCACAGTTTGTTCATCTTATTTTTCTTCATTCAATGAGACCACGATAACTCCAGGAGTTGGTTCCCCTTTAAGTCAGTTGTAAATCCATTCAATGAAGTAGACAATACAATGTTCATGAAAAATTGCAACAGGTTATATCCATCATGAAGATATCCAAAAGTTTTGAGGAAATCGTATTTTTTTGGGGGAAAAGTAACATTTTATAAGATTGTCTTCAGTTGCCAAATTGTAGATATATCTAAACATTCATAACTTTGTTATTAGTTGTTCGATTTTCTCAAACTTTTGTTGTTCTATTCATCTGATTTTTCCGAGTCTGTTGAAGAAATATTATTTGGGATAGACGCTTCTTTTAACTCATCTTCGCTCTCCACAACTCAAATAGGTGCCAAGCAAAAAGATATTCCCTGTATGCTTAGCTTAGCATCTTCCTCATACAGAGATGCTAGCCACTCGGGGATATGCATGATGTCAAAATTACATTGCGAATATAAACCAAAACAGCTGAACAAAAGTGGGAGAAAACACGACAATTACCCATTGCCTCCCCTATTCTCTTGTGATGAAAGCCTTGATTTTGAATAAAAAAAAAGATACC
>BQKZ01004168.1:9173-22631 GCA_036244855.1 Temnopleurus reevesii
ACTATGGACTGATTACTTTTGTCAGATCCTTATGAACAAAGCAGTTGTAAATAAGAAAAAATAAAAGAAACATGAACATCTTTAAACATTAAAAAGACTTTTTTGTTATACCCGGTACCCGAGTGGAAGTGTGTGTGTGCGTTTGTGTGTGTGCGTTTGTGTGTGTGGGTGGGGAATGGGCGGTGATGTTTCGGGATTGATAAATATGAATGGTATTCACGGTATTTAAAATACCCTGTTGTTTCATCGATCCTGAATATCTCATATCGACCTTATTGTAAGCTAAGCTACAAGTAGCTTACCTCTCCAAAATTGAAAGGAAAAATCCTGCGCAGGGACATTTTTATACCTCTAACTTAAGTGAACACTGTTCATCGAAGCATAATTCTTTTTTCCAATTTTTCATCTCATAAGAAAGGTCGATCTTTCAGCTTTCTATACATATCAACATTTCTTCATAAAACTATATATGCTCAATTTGCCAACCATTTCAAAAGTGTTACGTTTTTATTGAGACACACTGTACAGCGAAACGTTGAGGCGGGGTTGGTCCAACCCGCTCCTCCCCTTTTAGGTAAAGACTGGGTCTGGGCCAGTGAAATATTATATTGATTGAAAAAAAAAATGAGATGAAGAGATCAATTAAGTTTATAGTATTAATCAGACAATGAATAAGAAACTAATGAATATCTCAATGTTATTACAGTGATTTTTCATGCTCGTTGGCATAGTGTTGTGAAATGTGATGTATTTTTCGACTGATAACTTGATATAACTGATTGTTTATCAGAATCCATTTTAACCCATGAATGCAAAGTTTTAAAAAATATTCAAAAGGTCGAATCAATAAATATATCTGCATCCATGTTTTGATCAACGAAAATGGTTCAAATGGAGGTTAGTCCACTCCCTCCATGCATTTACTTTCTCTATCCCCAGAATATTTTGCGCTTCGCAAGATGGTAGAAGGTTCATAGTGTAAAGTTTATTATATGACAATTCCATTTAGATCTTAAATTATCACTTTCACTTGCATAATACGGAACAATATTTTGCATTTTGAAAGATGTTAGAAGGTTAAAACGCGTAACGTCTTTGATATGACAATTCCCTTTAGCTCTTAATTTATTACATTTCTTTGCATATTTCCTAAGAATTAAGAATATTTTGAAAGATGTTAGAAGGTTCAAAGCATAAAGTCTGTGATATGACAACTTCATTTAGCTCTTACATCATCACATTTGTTTGCATAATACCTAAGAATTAAGAATATTTTCCATTTGGAAAGATGCTAGAAGGTTGAATGCGTAACGTCTTTGATATGACACTTCAGTTTAGCTCTTACATTATCAATTCCATTTACGTTATCCTTAAGATTGTTATCCTTTTTTCTTATTGCAGCATGAGAGAGAGACTACTGCATTACTCGAAGAGACTGGTCGGAGTAGTAGCCATCGCTATCTCAAACGGTTTGTCAGTTGGTGTGTTCTTTCTTCAGTTCCTTGAGTGGTGGTACATGAGCGATGATCACCAGTCTACATTAGCTGCTACGTCTTTACCTATCCCAGAACCACCCAAGGTGAGTGATTGTGATGAAATGAAAGACTGGTAGCCATCGCTATCTCAAATGGGTTGTTTGTTGGTGTGTTCTTTCTTCAGTTCCTTGAGTGGTGGTACATGAGCGATGATCACCAGTCTACATTAGCTGCTACTTCTTTACCTATACCAGAACCACCCAAGGTAAGTGATGGCGATGAAATGATAGACTGGTAGCCATCGCTATCTCAATAAGTATTTCTTCAGTTCCTTGAATGGTTGTGCATGAGTGATGATCACCAGTCTACATTAGCCGCAACTTCTTTACCTATACCAGAACCACCCAAGGTGAGTGATTGCAATGGAATGAAAGACTGGTAGCTGTCGCTATCTCAAACGGTTTGTCGGTTGGTGTATTCTTTCTTCAGTTCCTTGAGTGGTGGTACATGAGTGATGATCACCAGTCTACATGAAATGATAGACTGGTAGCCTTTCCTATCTCAAACGTTCTGAAAGTAGGTGTGTTTTTCCTGAGTTTCTAGAAGGGGGATACCACCACCATCATAATCATCATCATCTCCATCACCATCTTTATGACCACCATCATCATCACTGGCATCATCTCCATCATCGTCATCACCATCTCCCTTATCACCATCTTCATCATCATCATCATCATCATCACCATCACCATCATCATCATCATCACCATCATTAGCATCATCATCATCATCATCATCATCACCATCACCATCATTAGCATCACCATCTCCATCACCATCATCATCATCATCACTATCATCTTCTGATCACCATCATTATCATCATCATCACCAACATCATCACCACCAACATTATCACCACCATCATCACTGACCATATCTAATGTATTATCCTTATCATTCACTAATTTTATTACTTATGTTATTGTATTTTTTTTTTTGCTTTAATGCAGGAGCGTGAGCCAGAGTATTGCCAGATTCTTCTCCCGAGAGATGTCAACCTTTGCCCTCTATGCCAGAAGAAGAGAACTAATGATACAACATTATTAACATCTGGGNCTTTCCTATCTCAAACGTTCTGAAAGTAGGTGTGTTTTTCCTGAGTTTGTAGAAGGGGGATACCACCACCATCATAATCATCATCATCTCCATCACCATCTTTATGACCACCATCATCATCACTGGCATCATCTCCATCATCGTCATCACCATCTCCCTTATCACCATCTTCATCATCATCATCACCATCACCATCATCATCATCATCACCATCATTAGCATCATCATCATCGTCATCATCACCATCATTAGCATCACCATCTCCATCACCATCATCATCATCATCATCATCACTATCATCTTCTGATCACCATCATTATCATCATCATCACCCTTATTATCATCATCACCATCATCATCATCACCACCAACATTATCACCACCATCATCACTGACCATATCTAATGTATTATCCTTATCATTCACTAATTTTATTACTTATGTTATTGTATTTTTTTTTTTGCTTTAATGCAGGAGCGTGAGCCAGAGTATTGCCAGATTCTTCTCCCGAGAGATGTCAACCTTTGCCCTCTATGCCAGAAGAAGAGAACTAATGATACAACATTATTAACATCTGGGTAAATACATTCTTATTTCAACTTTTATGACCATCCAAATCAAAACGACCAAGAGCAATTTTCTATGAAGCAGCACAGGAATGCTTCCATGATACAAGCTTCTAGTGGCAAGCTATTGTTGAGAATGGGCATTCCATCTGAGAAAAATCCAGAAATATTGTGGATAATTTGCTTGGAATCTTGAAATTCTATGGACTGCTTAATAACGAAAAGGGCAAATTCTCGAATGTAATTCCTTTACCGACATTCTTAATACCTAAGAGCCATCAATGCGAAAAATGTGAATTTTCTTCCAGTATGCTAACAAGTATGCTAGCACTTATTTTCCACACTATGAAAGCTTGTCTCTGAGCATGTGTCATTGAGCAAGAGCAGTAAAAAAAAAAAATGTAGCTCAAAATGGCGTGTAATTCCATTACCGGCCATGTGGAATTGCCCGAATACAATGATTTGCCTTCCAACAGCTTTGTATGATGAAAAAGCCTTATCAGCGCCAACAATATTGGGAACCTTGCACAAGATTACTTTATCAGGACTGAACAAAAAGTGCTCCGTTTCGAAAATTTACACTCTCTGTACGAAAGTTTGACTTCTGTGATTGAATAAGCATCTGCTTCTTGATAAAGGGACATAATTATTTTGGGTTGACTAATGAAATAAAACTAGCACAAAGTCACTCTGCATCGGGTTCGCTGTATGTTCATGTTTCGTTCAAAGGAGAGGGAAGACATTATACAGGGGAATTTTTTAATTACTGATTCTAATATTTCCTGTGATATAACAAAAAAATGAAGAAAAAAATGCTCTCAGTTTTTTGTAAAAATGACAAGAGAACAGTCTCCAGCTAAGTTGGGCTAGTGAATGGCTTTTCTGCAAGAGTCATTCTTTAAATTATGTACCTTCTGGATATTTCGATTTTATAATCATCATGGCAAGTGTTTTTTTTTACAATGAGTTTGACTGTAGTATCTATCATGTCATTTGATATTCATTTTCATACCTATTTTTACTTCTTTTTTTTTCTTTGCAGGTATGTGTTCTGCTATCCATGTATCTACTCCTATATCAAGAAGCATCAGCGCTGCCCTGTAAGTCGCTATCCCACCGAGCTCTCACACCTCATAAAACTATACCCTCCGGATGGATGAAATCAAGCGGACGTCACAGGTAATGGTGATCTGGCAGAACTAATTCATCTCATACAAATGTACCGGGCCCTGCAGGTGTCATCGGCCCCAAGCCTCATGCAGTTTGTCTATGGCGAGCATAATTATATACCTATTGAAGCTCAAATCACAAGGCAGGGGGGCCAGCTAATTCTGCCCCATGTCGCTTCACAATCGTTGATAGGTATGTCGTTAATTTATACACATCAATTAAAAGTTCAGGATTTGAGCTGCATGATAACCTTCCACGTGAAGCTACAAATTAAAAAAAAAATAATAATAAAAAGGTTATGAATTATAAATGATTGCCAATGTTGCCAATTAGATTATGTCATGGATGCACTACTAACCATCATTTTGTCTATATTTATGGTGTAAATTTATCATTTCTACAGACAGATACAAAGTTTGTACTGATTTAAACATGCAAGGAGGGGATCCATATATCTATCATGACAATGTCCTCTAGTTCTGAGGAAATAAATCTTGAAAAAAAAAAACATTTTATAACATTGATACGAATATAACAAATGGTCAATTGTGACTCTATGCTGTCATTAGTTGCCAACATTCATAACTTTTAGTTGTCTGGTTTTTCTCAAACTTTTCTTGTTCTATTCATCCGATTTTTCTACTCCTGTTGATCAAATATCGTATTGGGGTAGACTCTTTTAAAGTGCTATATTTCGTTTGTGATAGAAAAACAGCCCTTCACATCCTGTTCTTTCTTTCTCTCCACCTCCTCGCTTTAGCTTTTTCTATATACTTGTGTGTTCATTTCATTTCCTTGTCATTTTGCTTATGATTAAGATTCTGCTAGGATCGAAAGCTCAAGCTCTTTTTTGACTTCATTTTACTCCACAGCTCTCCATTATTGGATAAGAAGTTTCAGCAGTTCTCTTTATTTATTTAGAAAAACAGCTTAGCGGGCCAGACACCGATACTGGTTTGGTAGTTCCACCTTTGCCGCCAAACCAATTATTCCATTTGAATATTTACCAACCCGATGGATGAAATGAACTTTTCACGCTGCTCCGGTAGTTGAACTGGAGAATGCTACTTCTCAGGCAAAAGCCTGAATTCAGGCTGTAGTAATGGCATTTTTATATACTGTTGTGTTGGGATTTAAAGGGAGCAACTTCATATCACTTGGTAGTGAAGAGGTACAGCATGTGAAATGATTAATTCAATAGCACTGGAAATAAAGTTAAAATATTTTATTCAGTACCTAACTCAGAACAAGTCATTTAAATATACAGCGCTGAGATTGAAAAGTAATTTATCTTGGATTGAAATTATGCTGGGTGGAAGCTATGTTTGTCCGTCCGAATGTCTTTGAGTCCAAGTCGTTTTTTTCTGGTCCAAATTGCATCTACTTATATAGAGAATGTTTGGGCTTCAAGACCTTGGCAATGTGTCAAGTCATCTCAACAGCTGACCATTCAACTCTCTACGTCATAAACTTTCTCTGTAGTGAGGGTTTGGTCAAGGCCTTTTTCGTACTGGTCCTATTGTACTTATTGTCTGGGTCAAGCCATACAAGTTACTACTATTGGGAACTGGGGGAGTACGTCATAGACGTTTAGTAGAATTTGAAACTTGTAAACATTTCATGAGAAATATGACATCATTAACTTCCTCTTGTAATTATGATAAAAGTATTGATTAAATATTGATTAATAAAGGAACATGTGATATTAGGAGAATCATCACATAACAATACCTTAAAATGGGGCAAACAGGGACACTGGGGTGAAAAGGAACAACACTTTTTAAAGACTTCTTTCTAGCGAGGTGAATCACTACATGGACCCTGTATAATCACATTTCGATAGACCACTTTCGTAATGTATTCAAATTTATTTAAGCTTGCCCCAAAACAAACTATTTATTAAGCCATGAGAAAATAATGAGAGTACAATAATAATATATGCAATTTATATAGCGCACGTATCCACTCTTGCTGCTGAGTGCTCAAGGCACTTTACATTATTATTACCCTGTTTTTAGCATGGCAGCCACCTGGCAGCCACGCAATTGGCATTTCAATGAATAAATATTCCTGCTAGATACCCATTCACCTCACCTGGGTTGAGTGCAGCACAGTGTTGATGAATCTCTTGCTGAAGGAAATTAACGCCATGGGTGGGATTCGAACCTACCACCCTCTGGTTGAAAGGCGAGAGTCACGACCACTACACCACAGCGCCTCCACAATAGTCAGAATGCCCCTTGCATACATTCACGATGCTAGGTTGGACAAACATTAAAGCTTGACCAACCTAGCAACAACTGCTATTGAAATACGATTATTTAATATCAGGTGAATAAATAGTTTGTCATTGTGCGTTTGACAAAGGAGCGTGCATAAAATTTAAATACATTACGAAAGTGGTCTATTGTATGCCAACCATTTTGTTCAGCCAACTGTGATGAACCCACTGTTCAAATGCTAAATCCACCAATGACACAATCTTATCCCATTAACTACTGAATTATCCAATTCCCATAGACCTAATGCAGGGAATACCCGGTTCCAGTAGGCCATAGGTTAGTTAAGAGCATTGAAGAATATCCCTGTTCGTCTAAATGCCATTACATTTTCTTTTCCTTTTTTCCCAAAATTATAATGAAGAAACATTGTAGGCCTCTTTGTAATGATTCTGAAATCAAAAGAAATGTAATCAAATTTTATTTTTAATCATGTGCAATCAAATATTGTACCAAGCCAAAGTTATAAAAAAAAAATTGCGATATATTGTACTCTGTATTATACTATATTTTTGTTAATCTTCAGAAAAATAAAATTTATAAATGATATTATCAATTGATTTGTTGAATAATGTTTTTATTACTGTATAGCGGAAAACATTCGCGGGGTTTAATTTTCGCGCTCTTCGTGATGAGTGGTGAAATTGCCAACAGCGAATATTAGACCCGCGAGAATAATCCTTAAAAACTTGTACGAAAAGTTAACATATGCAGTACTTCATGCAGTGCGTTATGAAATGGCACGATATCATTATCAATGTTTCAATCACATGTATATTTGACTTTCTCATCATAATCTTTAGATTATTCGGTAATTCTTTATGATTTTTTCTGCATTTGAAAGCTTTCTTTTGTAGCAGTAATCCCGTTCTATTTCTTGAAAAATATTTATCAGTCAGGTTTGTAGATTATACTTTTCTTCGTGGATTATATCTGCGAATTCAATACCCCGCGAAAATATGGACTAACCAACCGCGAAAAATGAACACTGCAAAATTATCCCATTATACAGGACCTTGCTAATTACTGTTCAATTGTTGCTGTGTGTTGTAGCATGGGCATGTATATAATGTCAAAGTGAAATATGAAATCCCCCCAGACAGTAATGTGCTGACATTGAATTACAATACAACAAACTGGAAATTTTGAGCCAAATTGGATAGTCGGATTAAAAAGTTTCAATGTTTCCATTTACACATCCGATGAGCATTTTTGATTATGTAATAAATTTAAATGCGAACCCGTGTGCTAATTTTTTTCACCCAATTACTGCAATTAAACATCGCATTGCATCGCCTATCTAAAAGTAGTAATGACTTGACAGAATATGGTATCCTCAAACAGCCACTTGGCAGTCAATGGAAAACAAATAAACCGTGTTTCCAAGTACCTTGGAAATCGGGTTTTTTTTTCATGAACACAATTATAGGTGAGCTTGTGTTACAAGCTACAGAAATACTGCTTTCTGATTGGCTGAGAGCAGAAATTAATGGCAAGACAATGCTGGTAGAACACTCTCTCGGATGATATTTCAAGTTTAGCTATTGAACTTTTATATAAGCTACTGAAATACTTCTAATCTGATTGGTTGAGAGCAGGAACTGCTGATGACACATGTTAGTGAAATTGTCCTTTACTGAATGCAAAAGGGAGAAATGAAAAAGAATGACAAATCTAGATAGTAAGTTATATGGAATAAACTAAGAGGAAAAGAAAAAGGATAAGAGATGGAGAGGGGAGAGAAAAAGAAACATAAAGAGAGAGATAGAGAGAGACAGAGAGGGGGAGAGACGTAGAGAAGGAGAGAGAGAGAGAGAGTGAAGGAGATAGAAGGATAGAGAGCCAGAAAGAAGGAGAGAGAGAAAGAAAGGAAAGAGAAGCAGAAAGAGGGAGGGAAGAGACAGAGAGTGAGAGCTGGGGAAGAGACATAACGAAAGAAATGTATTGTTTACAAGATCAACATTTCTTTATAAATATGTTTTATTGTTATAGTACAGAAACAGATGCTATACAGGTTCTGCTTTAAAAAAAAAAGAAGAATGATAATGATTAATGATCAATCATCTCGAAATATAATACATGTACATAGATTTATATTATGCACAGAGCCCCTCCCCGCTCTGCACCGTGATGGACTACCTTTGGTCTAATATCAATTATTCCATCTCCGTATCATTTGTGATTTATATGTTTTCAGTAACTTTGCATTATTTTGTTATTGTAATAAGTTTGCATTGCTCTGTCGCATAAGGGAAAAAGATAATTTGATTGTATTACATGGAAATGATTGCTCGCCTAAAAAATAGTTGTATTTTGTAATGCACAGAGCCACTCCCCGCTCTGCACTGTGATGGACTACCTTTGGTCTAATACCAATTATTCCATCTCTGTATCGCATTACTTAGCTTTCGGACCTTCCTCTTTTCAAGACGTTCCCCAGTTCCTGATAAAGGATGTGATAAGAAAGAATGTTATCAATCGTTTTTAACCCTGAGAAAGGTATTGCCTTGAAACTGTTGAGAAAAAAATACAAATCTTGCTTTTGTAATGCACAGAGCCCCTCCCCGCTCTGTACTGTGATGGACTACCTTCGGTCTAATACCAATTATTCCATCTCCGTATCGCATTACTTAGCTTTCAGACCTTCAACTTTTCAAGACGTTCTGCAGTGCCTAAAACAGTGTATTACACTGAAAGAAACTGTTAAGAACAAAATATAAAACTTGTTTTCTTGTAATGCACAGAGTCCCTCCCTGCTCTGGACCGTGATGGACTGCCTTTGGCCTAATACCAACTATTTCATCTCCATATTGAAGTACCACAACGTTCAGACCTTCAACTTTTCAAGACGTTCCGCAGTGCCTGAAAAAGGGTATTACACTGAAAAAAAACTGTTACGAACAAAATGAAAAACTTGTTTCAATAATGCACAGAGCCCCTCCCCGCTCTGCACCATGATGGACTACCTTTTGTCTAATACAAATTATTCCATCTCCGCATTGAATTACTTTGGCTTTCAGACCTTCCCCTTTTCAAGACGTTCCGCAGTCCCTGATGAATGATGTGATAAGAAAGAATGTTATCAATGTTGTTAACCCTGAAAAGGGGTATTACACAAAAAAAATAATTTGAGAACAAAATACAAAACTTATTTTTGTAACGCTCAGAGCCCCTCCCTGCTCTGCACTGTGATGGACTACCTTTGGTCTAATACCAATTATTCCATCTCCATATCGCATTACCTCAGCTTTCAGACCCACTTTTCAAGATGTTCCGCGATCCCTGATAAAGGATTTGATAAGAAAGAATGTTATCAATGTTATTAACCCTAATAGAAAGGGTATTACAATGAAAGCTGTTGAGAAAAAAATACCAACTCGTTTTTGTAATGCACAGAGCCCCTCCCCGCTCTGCACCGTGATGGACTACCTTTGGTCTAATACCAATTATTCCATCTCCGTATAATTTGATTCATGTGACTCGAGTTTGATATGAGCAGTTTGTTTTCTTATCAGTGAAAATTTTTGTTGCAGTGTACCAGAAACGATTAGATTATTCAATTTTAAATGAAAATACCTCAAACAACATGGTTTTGCTTCATTTGGGAATATCAAAATAAGTCGTGAAATTACCAGTTGAGTTCTTATAATGCATTGGTTTGTGTCGATATGAATTCAATGTTATCCCGTATCAGATTTTTATCTGTTTTTTCACCCCCTGTTTGATATTTAGTCACATTCCTTCAAGTCAACTGGAAAATTCAAATTATTTACAATGCTGAGAAGAAAATGGAAATGATAGAATTATTTACAATACTCACCGAACACTGTGTTTCGAAAAGATACTAAACCAGCGTTACATTTCGTCAGCAACAACCCTTTACAATTATCAACATTCTATTTGTTCATGAATAATTTGTTTGGTACAAGGCCAATCGGTTTTGAATTGTACAACTGTTAAATTTTCTTTAAACTGACAAAAGCCATTCACTCCCATTTTCATGTTCAGTTTTCAAATTTATTTTTTTTCTTTTGTAATGAAATCCAAATTGAATTTACATGATTGTTGACATATTCATTGTTGATATTTGGGAATTAAATTGAAATGTTTCAGGGCTCTAGGGCTATGATTTGACCAGATTTTGCATTTTTCTGATTCTATTTTCTACTATCACTAACTGCAATACAGTGTTATCACAGTAGTGAATGAGCGAATCCCAACATTTTATTTATATTTTACTTGAAAAAGGACATTCTATCTGTTTGTTTTCTCACTTGTGATTAAATTATTAATGAGGAAATAGGGAAACCTAGATTTAATATGATCGATTATGATAGATCGTTTTACTGTTTGGTTATATCTTCTTTGCTTTCAATGCAAACTGTGGTTTAATATCTTTTTGAATACAGTGTCTGCTCATAATACCCTCTCCAACTCATCGACGACTTCCTCGATGGTCGGCCGACAGAGATGTGAGTTCTGTCGGCAGATGTTACCGATTGCGGTCAGGTCTGGGTTTGACGTGAGTCCCCCCATCAAGGCCAGAAGTCGTCCAAGCTGGAAGACATCGCTCTCGACCGAGATGTTTTCGTCATCAAAAGCACACTCGGGGGCGATATGAGCGTAGATCTCCTGTCAAAGGAAATGGAATGAAGAAATATAAGCCACTTTCAAAGATCATTTATCAATGTACTCTGGAAAGTCACATCTACAAATCTAAATCATGAGGTTAAATCAAACCAAAAATCATAAGCTATTTTCAAAGATCATAGTTACAGTTAAAACTATAAATTGTGGTATTAAAAACAAACACAAGATTATTTTCATAAGAAAGGACAAAAATAAATGATTTCCCCAAGCAGCAAGAACCACCACATTGTTTTTTTGCAAGAGAGTCGATTGTGCTACATAATTGTAGATTCTCAGACTCGAAAAACTAATTTATTTGGGAATAAATTTCTTGATTTTTGCCAATTACTGATGGTCTTGCTAGTTAGAGAAGATGATAATGGACACTTCTTAAGTATACAGTATTTCTACTTTATATTTGAAAAACTTTATTTCCCTTTCCATGCCGTCATTTTAAATAAACAATTTGTTAACATCACAGTAAATATTTACATACCCCTCGGCGGTATTTCTCCTTATCATCGATGGAAAACGAGAAGGAGAACGGTTCCGTTCGAGGACACGCGAGCCCGAAGTCGACAATCAGTGCATGCCATCGACCAGATGGATTTGGTCGAAGCATGACGTTGTCCTCCTTCAAGTCGTTCATGAGAAAGCCTTTCTCATGCATCTGACCTAGCGCCTTGGAGATGTCAAGACCCAACTGAAGCCTATGTGTAGTCAGAAAAGAGAATGGAAAAATGGAATATAGGAAGGTCTTGACAGCATAAAATAGCTGTTAATGATTACAAAGAATGTAGAAAACTAAATAAACCTTTTTATTATTATCATTATGATTCATTTGCCATTTAAAATGAGAAATGTAAGTCAAGTTTTGATAAATATTTTTATAAAGTTACTCTGCATGTGTTTGCTAGACGTAAAATATATTGCCAATCATAATTATTACTATTAAAGAGAGCTTGTGTGATGATTATTGCATGAATTAAAATTAGGTTTTGCAGATTTTCTTTCTGAAGGCTGATCAACTTTATTCATTTTTCAACTTTTTATTTGTTCTTGATTGTTTATCAATTATGTTTATTTGTTTGTTTAATTGATTAATTAATCAATTGACTGATTGACTGTAGGCTGTACTTACCAGTCAGTTGAGGTCAGAGAAAGCTCTCGCAAGGCACGGCTCAGCGTCCACGTCTCTCCCGTCATCGGGTCCCCGATGAAATCCATTGCGATGCCTATTGTACCTGCGCTGATTTCGACGCACCCTCGATAAGTCGGGAAGCCATCTTCTCGACCAAGCTTGTCTAGGATGAATGCTTCCGACTGGACGAGCCTTGCCTGTTAGATGGATAAGTTATCAAATCGCTAGCAAGAATAATATTTCTATTTGTTTCAGATGCTAACTTTCCTCTATAACAGTGTTGAGTATTGTCATTTTTATTGAATATAATATTTTAGCTGAACAGCATATGATCAATACATATTTTTAAATTTGTTTTAATTAAAAGACTTTTGTTTTTAGAATAGTCTTTAATGAACATTAAAAAAAAATATTATTAGTCAACAATGCGCATGAAATAAAGTAAAATATGGCTGAACAGCGGGTTCAGTTCTACATAGATATGGCTCTGTTTTTTTTAAAGGACAGGTAGATGTCTTTTCAGATTCATTGTCAGAGCCCGATATAACAGCACCTATATGGATGAAGAACCAACCTTCAAGGTCATCTCCTGGGTGTCGTCTGGCAGCACAAAGTACTTCAAAGCAATCGGGTGGTTGGTTACCCGATGGCGGAAGAGATGAACAGTTCCGTTGAGTCCACTGCCGAGCTCGATGTCACCGCCGCCTTGATGGAAGGAATTGAGGTCTCCCATGCCCCAGACTATGGAGGAGGCCGGAGCAGCTGCACTCACTGATGGAGATCTATCGTGAGAAATTTGAAAAAAAAAAAAATTAATTGGCATTTTATATCAACAGCATCTTATTTCACTTCTCTAATACTTAATTTAAAGTGGCTTATGAAAGATTTCAAATTCTTACCGTGAGGCAGCTGATCTTGGTGAACGATGAGCAGACAGAGGAACTGTTGGAGGTGTCCCAGCTGCCACTCCTGACAGAGGAACTGTTGGAGGTGTCCCAACTGCCACTCCTGACAGAGGAACTGTTGGAGGAGTCCCAACTGCCACTCCTGACAGAGGAACTGTTGGAGGAGTCCCA